>CAIGRN010123320.1:0-19200 GCA_903798345.1 Fraxinus anomala | reverse complement strand
CGCTCTTTATGTCATTATAGTACAAGCAAGTGTCAAATTCACTTCTTTTAAACCCTATCTTTAGCACATAAGTATCAAACCTCTTGTACCATTGTCTTGGGCTCTATTTCAGCCCGTACAATGATTTTTCTAACTTGCAAACATAATCAGATTTGCCTCTAGCCACAAAACCTTGTGGTTGACTCATGAAGATGTCATCTTCCAACTCCTCATGTAAAAATGCAGTTTTTACATCGAGTTGTTCAAGTTCCCAAATTGAATTGAACAATAAGGGCCAACATCAATCTGATTGTCTTGTACTTAATCACGGGTGAAAATATTTCATTATAGTCCACACCCTTTCTTTGAGTATAACCCTTAGCTACTAACCTCGCCTTAAACTTCACAAGATTATTAGGGCTCAAATCCTCTTTTAACTTGTAAATCCACTTACATGGAACCAATTTATGATCTTTAGGTTTCTTAACAAGTTTATTTCTTCCTGCATAGCTTTTAACCAATTTTTAGAATATTTTCCATTAACGGCTTTTTCATAGGAGTCAGGTTCTATTTGTTCAAGAGCTTCACCTGAAATTAAGGCAAAATCAGTCAAATTTAGAGATTCATATATAGGATTAGGCCTAATTTGCCTTCTTGCCATCCCTAGTAAGTTGATAGTCTTGATTAGGTGGCTGATCATTAAAATGTTCAACTTCAACAGGTTCAACGTTATCTTGAAGTTCAATCACCTCTTCAGTTTCAGTTTCAGTTTCAGGTNAGTTCAATCACCTCTTCAGTTTCAGTTTCAGTTTCAGGTTCATGATGTGTAGGGTCATTATCGTCATTCCCAGGTATAGGTGAATCAAACTTGGTCAGCTTCACCTCAGTCTGAACATTCCTCTCAGTTTTAGATTTGTTAGCTTCATCAATTTTCTGTTTTAGACATGGCATTTCAGATTCATTAAAGACTACATTTCTACTTTTAATAATCTTGATGCCTTAAACCCCTAAAACCTATAACATATAGCTTTTCAAGCCCTCGGGATACCCTAACATCACGCACTTGACAGCCCTAGGCTCAAGTTTTCCTTCAGACTGATATGCATATGCAGCACATCCAAACACTCTTATGTGATTTAGATTTGGAGGCTCTCCGGTCCACAACTCCTGTGGAGTCTTAAACCCTATACTGCTGGACGGTGACCTATTAATCAGATAAGATGCAGTACTTGTAGCTTCAGCCCAAAAACCTTTGGCAAGGTCGGAGCTAATCAACATGTACCTGACCTTGTTCATTATGGTCATGTTCATTCTTTCAGCGACCCCATTCTATTCAAGTGTATACTTAACTGTTCTGTATCTTGTTATCCCCTTTTGCTTACAAAAGTTGTCAAATTCAAAATTACAGAATTCAAGCTCATTATCAGTTCTTAATGTTTTAAGTTTTTTGTCTAACTGGTTCTCAACAGACTTAAGCCAAATTCTAAATTTTCCAAAAGTTTCAGACTTAGCCTTCAAAGAATAAATCCAAACTTTCCTTGAGTAATCATCCACTAAGAACAAAAAATACTTACTTCCACCAAATGTGGAATGCTTCTCAGGGCCTCATAGATCAGCATGGACATAGTCCAATGGTCTGCTGGTTCTATGAGAGCTAGCTTCAAGACTCATCTTATGGGACTTAGCCAAAACACAAGTCTCATAGAAGTCCATAACCTCAATGTCATCTTTTCCAAGTAATTTTTGATTACTTAACGATTTTAGCCCTTTAAACCCAATATGACCCATTCTATTATGTCAAAGTTCAGTTTTTTCTACTAAATTTAAGGAGACTAGAATCGAGTGTTGTTTCAGTTTTACCATCAAGATAGTACAGTCCATTCCTCTTAGGTCCTTTCATAACTATCAGAGATCCTTTAAAAATGTTCAGAACGTTATTTTCAGATTTAAAGGTATATCCCTCATCTTCAAGAGTACCTAAGGAAATGAGGTTCCTCTTCAAATTAGGGACATGTCTTACATCTTTGAGTTGCCTGATAGCCACATCGTACATCCTGATGGCTATGTCACCAATCCCAACCACATTCTGAGAATTATTATCTCCCATGTAGACCTTTCTAGTAGTTATAGAACCAAGACCTTTCAGGACACATGTGAAAGGTGCACCCTGTGTCCAGGATCCAGTTTTTGTCAAATTCTTCCTCATACACATTTAGGACATGTAAACTATCGAATTCAGAAATAACGGCATCATTATTTTGATCAGTATTATTCAGGTCTTTTTGTTTCTTTTTCCAGTCAAAGCAGTATTTCTTGAAATGTCATAACTTTCCACAATTATAACATTTCTTACCACTTCTGTCTTTAGATTTGGATCTCATTTTAGATTTTCCCCTTCTCTTCTTATTATGAAAGTTAAATTATTTCTTTTCAAGTCTTCCCCTAACAAATAAACTTTTTTTTCTGGAATTAGTTATGTTCTCTCTTTTCAGTTCAAGTTATCTTGATTTTAAAGCATCTACCACAATAGCTTGTGAAAGAGCGTCCCTACCATCTTTTATGGCATTTCTGATTTCTTTATAAGATTCGGGTAATGAATTTAACAGTATTATAGCTAAATTTTCATCCTCAAACTTTTTATCATTGTGAGTCAGACTTTTAACGATTATGTTATAGTCACCCAAATTCCCTTTCACATCCTTCCCCGGGTCCATCTTAAAACTAAATAGCTTCTCTAAAATATATATCTTATTAGGCAAAGTTTTAGTCAAGAACAAAGTATCTAAGACAGTCCACAAAGTTCTAGCATCTGTCTAACAACATTATCAGATAAATGTAGGATTATAGAACTATAAGCAATTTCATTCATTTCTTCAATTTCAGTAGGTTTAGCCTTTAACTCATCAGAAAAAGTAATAGGATCATCGAGAGCTTTCGCAACTCTCTGTAGGACTAAAATGACCCTCATTTTCTATTTCCATATCGAGTTATCCCCATTTCCATCGAATGGTGATAATTCGACCCTCGAATCCATTACGAATTCTGTAAAAGAGTGGCCTGTACTCGAGGACATAACAGAAAAGGTTTTGAAAAGATTTTAGATGATCAATATAAGGGAAAGCACAAAATTGAGCAATGCACAACATAAATGAATCAATCTTATCAAGAAACCTCAATCAGATGTAAGTGCAGGTGTGAATGAGACTCTGGCAGTCCACAGGTACATGATACAAATATTTATTCCAATAAATTTCAAATCAATCACAAGAATTCAATCACAGGAATTCACAGATAGGCAATCAATTGGACATGTATCATTCAAGAAAGAGCCCCAAACCGAATTAAAGGCAAGTTTGGAATGATCTTACCAATTGCTATTGAAAAATAGTAAATATAACCTCAAGCACTCAGTCAAGCCAGCCAGTCAAAGCCACCATTCACCCAATCAACCAGAAACATACACAACAAAAGCACAGAGAAATCAATATCGAATTAGAGGAACATGATGCCAACAAGTAATGTTCTCTATTTAGACCTTTGAAGGTCTATACAAATATATTACTAAGCAAAAAACGAAGAACCCAAACAACAGATTCAGAAAAGATGAACACCGCCAAGCCCTAGATCGAAAGGCTCTGACACCAGTTTTGTTGAGAATTTACAGAGTTCAAAGCACAATTCATAGTACAATACTGAACATTACACAACATAACGAAATCCATAGAAAACTGAAGCTGTAAAATAGAAGAGTTCTACTTCCCTGTCATGGTCGAAAATCAGGCTCAGGAACAGCCCTTCCACTATCGCACACCGTCGTCCAGAAAGAGAGGTTTACAGAGAACACTCAAGGAAAAACTTTGTATTGGTCATCGATCCAAAAGGATCTCTCAAACAGCCATTGTTCTTCCTTCCAGTTAGAGTAAAACCAAGACTAAAACTAGCCAAAATTGCAGGCCTGGTTACATACCCTGTTTACCCTCTAAATGCTGGAATAATCACAGAGAAATCATCCAAGAGAAGAGAGAACAGACGCTACACACACAGAGAGACCCAAACCGACCAGAGAAGAAGAATAGAGAAATTGAGGAGAGTGAAATACGAGAGGTGAGAAGAAATATCTCTCAAGAATTAATCTCAACCATCCAACACATCCAACTGTCACAATAGACCCAAACTAGCACAATCCATGAGACAACCAAGCTACCAATAGGCGAAGGACACCTAAACAACTGGGTCAAAATAATACAAACAATACAAATGACACAAATAGCACTAGTCCAATGGTGTTATGGGAAACACGATTCTCACACAAAGTAATAAAGAACAAAGATTCAAGTAAGTTGAATTGGCATAATAGAACTTTCCTTTTCAATTACGCATGTATATATAGTTCTTAGCTTTTACATAATAAACCAATTTTTTGAATCTCGGGTATGTATCTCGGGTATGCTTAAAAATAGAATGAAAGAAATATAACTCGTGCCTTAGAATTTCTTCTAATCTCGTCTCACTTTCGTTGGCTTTTTAATAATCACAGAAAAAACTAACAAGCATTATGAGACGTCCCTAGCCAAATGGTAAGAAACCAATAACTTGGGTATAATGGGAGTATGTTTACCTTAAGAATAGTTTCTATAAATAATAGATATAGGATCAATGTAATACAAATAAACTTACAAGAATTTTTTCAAGATCCTGAGAAGAATATGCTTGGACTAGTTTCTCCTTCTCTCTTATACCTGGAGATAGAATTAAAGAGACCATACAATCAAAATAGTTACAATTAATTAAGCAAGAAGTAAAAGAAATTGATGCTTATAAATTAAAAACTGACCTTCCCTTTGGTCGAGTCACCTTGACAGCTATATCATGATTGTCCTTAGAAGTCTTGTTTTGTTTATAACTGCTACCACTTTCTTTGGTTTCACTGTGTCTTTTTTATCAGCTGTTGTGCAGCCAACACAGTACACTTTATGAATATAGGACATGATGAAAGTTATGTTGATAAAGATGATTCATCCCCGACAATAGACTAGGGATCGATGTTTAAAGGTTTATTGGAAAGCACAGCTTCGGATCCTGAAATTAGAATTGCATGAGACTCCTATCATGGCCATCGATAAAAAAAGCAAGCAACATAAACAATTTCAAACTATATAATACACAAGTTTTTCATCTCAAACAGTCATAAATTCAAATGAATGCCACAGATATTTAACAGATCATGTCCCACCCTACAAAATTCTGGATGAGAGGAAACAAAGCAAAATAAATATTAATTATTTTTTAACCATAAAATAATACAATAAGGTTCGCAAGTATTGTAAAGTCATATTTTGCAAATACTATATAGAAGACAATTGACAAGAAAGATGAAGAGGAATACATCCAAGGAGTCCTATTGGCCACTTGAAGCTTCAAAGCAATTGCACATTCCAAAGTTCAAATTTACAGATAAGATTCTTGCAAAATACGGGTGCTTCTAATTGAAATTGAGAGAAAGGAAAAGGAAAAGAAAAAGAAACATTAGGGAGGTGCATGAAAATGACTTAGAAAACAAGAAAGAAAGAAAAAATAAATTAAAAATTACTTAAAAAGAAAGAGAAAATGTATAACATCTCTGATTATGTCAGCAATACAGGAAACCGTTTGCCACTTGAATATAGGATACTAAGTAATCACTTATGGTAAAACTAAAAGTAAGACAATAGAAACTATCAAAATCGCATAAGGATATATTAAGCAGAAGCGCGAATTCCCAAACCCCATATTTGCTACAAACATCTCCGTATAGTTTATGAATCAAGAAAAATAGGAAAGGAAAGATGACAGCAAAACATTTATTCCATCATATTCAAAGAAATTAAAGAAGACACAGTTACTACACTTCAAATTTTAACAACAAAAACCAAGTAAGAAATTACAACGAATATTTAGTTTCATTTACTATTTCCCTTCTCTAAGAATAGCTTAAGGAAATTCTCGCTGTCCTCAATTGGTGACAGCTTACTTATTTGGATGATTAATACAACATTGCATGTGTTCTTTAAGCCTTGGCCTGGCTTAACAGAACATGACATTAAGTTGATGAACTCAATATTAAGTCGAAAAAAATGCAAAGACAGTAGAGAATATAATTCATCAAGCATTTTCCTATGAATAAAGACATATACACACCCAAATTCATGATCAAGATTGTATGCAATGCTAATTCGATCCTCAAACAAATCATCATCTCCATAGTCATCCTCGGCAAGAGGGTGTAGATCTTTGCTTTTGATACTATCATCATAATGTTGTATGAGGTCATCCTTCACCTTCTCGAGAAATACAAATTGTACACTCCTTCCCATCGATTCATCAGTAATGACGAGAAAAACTACAGTCAGTGAATATTAAATTGAATCTATAGTTTGTTTAAAAACTAAAAATTACATGATACTAAAAAACATGCACATTTAGAGGAGAACTACATACCAAATCCACTGTCAATCAGGAAATTGAATGTAAGCTGACAGTGGCAACTGTTGGAGGAAATCTATACAATTCATATATTTTAAAAATTAAATCATGGCATAAAATAGCAAAAATTTCAAATATAATCGAATTCAATTCCAACTGAAGAAGAAATTAAACTTTCAAAAACCTTACCTCTCGAAATCATTGAAAATGACAGTATCGAGGACGATCTCGCTATAACTGGTCACATCATCCAATTTAGTGCTCAAACCTATCGCCATTAAAAAATTTGAAAAAATGTATACTGTACATTAACGTGTACTGAGCATCTATCAAATTTAGGCAAAAACAGAATGAAGAATAAATCACACTGGTATCATGTTGAGAGAAGAAGACGAACCAATGGAAGCTCGGATTAAAGGAAAACATCGATTACGCTTAAATATGATACTACTTTACAGATTGAGTGGTCCTCTCCTGCTTCGATCACTAAAAAATTCATAAATCCATTCAACCCAATTAACACACATATGTACATACATATATGGATATAAACACACACCAAGTGCATGATTAAGTTATTTTACCTAAAGAGTAAAGGATAATGAGATTGCAGAGGATAGCGGAGAATGCAAAGTAGCTGTTATTTTCAACTGTGCTACGGACAACTGGACTGAGGATTGGCAGAAGTAGTCGGACCAGAGGCGATCAATTTAGAACTTGCCATTTGACTTGGTAGAGGTCTTTTTATTATATAAAATCCCTCCAAAAATTCTTCATATCTCCCAACTATAATTCTGTGCATTGCCTTTATTGGTATACGTTCTATGTATTCAGTTATAGTTCTAGTTGCCCTAAATCCTTGAGATTACAAAATTCTACTTTGTAGTTACTTGCACTAATATGTCATTGCCCAACCCATCCACCCAACCAAAAAAAGGGAAAAGCATAAAAGCACTCTAAAGGAGAGAAATGGGAAAGAAGATTACCACTCTGCTATTTCCACCATCTGCATCAACCTTGTTTCCAATAACAACAAATAGAAAATTCTCTGGCTATGATGGGCTAGTCTGCAAGGAAAATTTCAAATTTATTAGTGCGTTCCAATCTTCAATTAGACAGTAGTCAATATAAGGGGCATTCACATGCCAAACTTTACACCATTCATTTAGTCAATAACCAAGAATATTGATAAATGTGTTGCTAAAGGTTATATTTTAGTAGATTTTGATAAATGTTGATGAAATGTGTGGTTTTCAAAAATGGGGGCAAACAAGGGCTAAACTAAATTTTCATACATAAAAACTAAATGATGAGGCCCACTGACCATGTATACAGTATAAGTTGATTATATACTCCATGACTGCCAATTCATTATACACATCTGTTGCATCAATGTTAACTATTGGATCCTTTGGTTTCTTGGTAGCAGCCTAAAAAAATGATTAAGTTAACATCACGACTAAACTCTGCAATATGACTTCACAATAAAACAACAAAACCCTTTCCCTATAAATTTGTGGTTGAGACTACCTAAAAACTTCAATATACTTCCAAATAATTTCAAGAAAAAAAGACAAAACAAGATTGAAATGGGAACTTTCTTCGAGCAATGAGGATCCCAATCAGTCATCTTTGATGATTCTCTTGCAATCCTCTGACTTTTCTCTTCTTCAACAGGACTAATGACAATTACAGCTTCCTTGTTCAGTTTTACAAATTCTCTCTTCTAAGTCTCACTTTTGGAACGCCCTCTTTCCTCACAACTCCATTGACAACTTTTCCTAGAGGTTTCTGCGAATTAGCAATAGAAATCGAATACTACTTATTCTGTATACATGTAAATAATCTAAAAATTTCTTCAACTCTAGAAAATTCAAGAATTTGCCTCACTTTTCTTCTCAGCTGCTTCTTGTGCATTATTCACGAAAATGTATTTCGAAGTAAAATCACCGCAAGTATACGATTCGTTAACAAATAATAAAATGGACTTTTTGAGTCCGAGTATCGTCACACAGAGATGGATTAGTTCAATTTTAATTATTACGACCTTAACCGAAACAAGAGTAATATGATGCATTTGTTTGTTACAAAATTATGGATAAATTAATATACTTATGCAATTATGTGTAAATTAACTAAACTAAATGTAAATTATTCTAAACGCGAATTAATGTGTTCAATAAATAACAAACATACTAGGATCCCGAATTCTCGTGCTACAATCAGTTTTAACCTTAGTTTTACACATTAACAACACAGTTGAATTTTAATGAATTAATGTTCCTATTTTATAGATGACCCAACTATATTTCTATGACGGATGCGAATATATAAAAGTACACGAATTTTTATGAACATGTAAAGATTCACATAGAGCATAACGATATATTTATATTCCCTATCGGACCCTATGACAATTTATATATGTCGAGCATATTTTCCTTATTTTGAATGCATAAGATAGGCACCAAATTCACACAACTACCATGCACAATAATTGTGGAGAAAAGAAAATCATATAAATTATTCAATATTCAAAAACGTGTTTTTAATATCAAATATATAAAACTAAGAATTAAAAACTCATATTACATGGTTTATCATTTTCCAAATACAAAGATAACTAGCCTAGCATGTTATAATAAGAAAACAAAAGATATAATGAAGAATCGATATCACCCGATTAATCTTGAATTAAATATTCGTGTTCTTGGAGTTGATCTTCACATTCTACCTTCCAAAATAAGTAGAATATATGTTTTTTAGGTCAAAAGGAGATCTCCCCTCGTGTTGTGGTCGAGTTTGGTATATATAAGATACCTCAAATCTTGTTACCAAAGTAAAGTTTCAATTAAAAAAAAAGAAACAAAATCTCGTCAAAAGTTTGTACTATGCGGCCGCATAGTACATTTATAAGCGGTCGCATAGAAGGACGTCCAATGATCAATTTTGGCCTTGGAATGCATGATGTGGTTGCATCAAATTAGACATATTCGCATAGGTATACTTTTTTTTTTTCCATCGGACAACCTTCAGTATTTTGGTTATATCTTTCTCTCCCGATATCCATTTGATGTGATTCAAAATGTATTGAAAAGATAACTCAAATGGATACAAATCTTCCAAAAATATAATTTTTCCAATTCGAATATTTCCTATGCCAAAAATGGGTCTTACACTGATATTGAAAATCTGAAGCATAACTTTTTCGACTAGAAGTTGATATGTGATAGTATTTAGACTATATTTCATCACTTTGACTTCTTTCCTCATCAAATTGATTCCTAAAACTCTCAGATCTTCATCGTAAGGTTCGACGTAACTTTTGAGTATTTACATTTCAGTCCCCAAACTTTGTATTTGATACAATTGAGCCCTTTTTCCGCTATCTTTGCATTCTTTTGTTTAATTCTTCATCAAATATTGAGTTTTACCTATAAAATGAAATATAACATAAGTTAGATAATATTTTATCCAAAGAAAAGTAAAATATCATTATTTAGGACCTCGAATAAGTGTAGAAACTACACTTATCATACATTTGCCAATAATTGTGCACTAAAACTCCAGAAAGCAAATATTTATCAGTTCATTTATGTACTACATGCACAAAGCCAAAGAATCAATGTATGTGTGTATACGAGATAGGGGGATACCTTGTTATGGGGTGAGCGATCTGAGTTTGAGGCTTCTCCTCAACAGCTAGAGCAAGGTAAAATTGAGTGACCAGTCTGACAGGAGAAAAATACTCCCACAAAATTGAACGAAATCAAAACCAAGAAAAAAATAACCAAAAACCGCAATAAAAGAAAAGGATCCATAGAACATACCTCATAAATTGGGGGAAATCCTTCACGCCAATAAGAGAGTTGATTTCTTTGAAATCACTAACAAGCAACATCTTTGAGTAATCAAACTGGAAAGACCTCCAAATAATTCTCTATATTATTCAGACCATTTGCAAGTAAAATTTCTATCATTTATAGAAAGGGCAAATTGTGATGGTTATAGTGCCGTTCATTCTGATACAATATTTTTGAAAATCCTATTAGATATATTGTATTGAAGACTTTCCCATTTATGGACTTCATTTAGGAAAAGTGGTAGGATTTTATTTTACAGGTTTTCTAGTACTTTATGTATTTATTTGGTTGTTTCCTTTTATATATGTAACATCCCGAAAATTTTATAGAATAAATTATTTGTTCTATCTACTATATTTTTATAAGTTTGGAAAGTTGATGGACGAAAGTAAAATAGTATTAAATCCAATATTATTTTGAGTCAAATAATTTAATTATTGATAAAATGATAATTAGTATATCAATATGGACTCCTTTGGTAGCTTGTAATTAATTAGAAGTCTTCGACTTGATAAATAATTAGTTTGCATAAGTTAAGTCCAAGTTATTTTAATTTAAAAATCGTATTTAATGAGTATTATTTTATTACTTAATAAAATAACTTTTAAGATAATTAGGATAAGAAAGTAATATTATATTATATAAATCAATATTTATCTTTAAGTTTGAAAAAGATATGATATATCTTATTTGTTATTCATTTTAACCACCGAATTCAATTTCCCATGTGCACGTAACTTTGAACCCTTTTGCAAAGTGACCGTGTCCGCGTGTATATATTATATTTGTTATTTTAAACATTATTTGTTAGTTGGATAAATCCATCCATTATCTCTCACATTCCCACTAACTTCTATCCATTATCTCATAAACTCGCGTTTCTTTTTCCCATTTCAAATATCTTTTAGTTTATCTTTCACTATATAATTATCATTTTACTTCCATTTTATTTCCAGCAACAAAACAAGTAAAAATTAAATTCCTTCATAATCTTCCATCTTTTAGGAAGTAAGCAAAATCTTTTTATAAATATTTGGGCAGCTTCAAGTATACAAAATCTGAATTTTTGTGGGCTGATACTCAAGATTTTCAAAGGGTTAAGGTAGCATTACAAGGTGCAAATGGTTTATACCGTTTAAATTTATTTTTTCTTGTTGATAAATGTTATGATAATGAAAGATATAATATGATATGGCCATCCAGTACTAAGATATGATATATTATGAGCTCTTACCGATTTCTAAAGATACAATATGATGATATGATTTTTTTGATGCGTGAAATGATATTTTTATTCGAGATTGCAAAGTTACTCGTATCATATTGAGTATTCCCATATATTCACACTTTTTCCTATCTTTCATAGGATAGAACGGGTCGTTGGTTGGCAGATGATGATTTGTTGTCGTTGTGTCTCAGTTTATTGAACCTAATAAAATCAATCTGTTGTGATGTGGTTAAATATTTTATATTTTCAGCAGTAACCTGATTTTATTAATTTATTTATCTCATTCCTTTAATTGAATTTGGAACACGTTTTGATTATGAACTACATTGTTTGTGATGTTAAATTTGTGAAATCAATATTTTATCATATATTTATTTGTCTAGCATGATTAACAAAACGTGACATGCATAAATAAATTAAGTGGATTAGATTTTGGTGTAATTTATTAGGAGAAATGGATCGATAAACATTATTTAAGATTCTCGCAATTGCAAATTTGGGGACACTAACTGTACATATTAATTGTGGACTTCCTTTTTGTAAGGGTCTGTTTGATACCCTTAATTTTTCCTAGAACTAGGAATTTTTTTTCCATTTTCCAACTTTTGAAGTGTTTGATAGGAAAAATTTTCCATGGAAAATGTTTTCTCACTTTCTCTCACACATGCACATTTTCTACCATTTTGTTGAAATTGTTTTCCCACCTTTTAAGTGGGTTTTCATTTTCCAGCTCTTTTTTTATTTTTGGTAATTGAGAAAAATTCTAAACTCAATGGTAAAAAAATATTATCACTTTTAGTGACAATTTTCATGCAAAACAAAGTCAAACGAATGGTATTCGGTATGGTAATTTTTTTAAAAATTTTTTTTGGCAAGTGAAACAAATTCTAGACCTAATGGTAAAAGAAATTATCACTTTAATGGATAATTTACATGAAAAATAAAGCCAAACGGACACCAAACTTTTAACATTGTCCATGTGGAAATTTATACCAATCAAACACAATTAATTACAATTTTCAGTAAAATAATTTTTAGACAATTCAATTCCCCAGAATTCATTTTATTTCCATCAATTTTTCACATTTACAATCAAATGGACCCTAAATGTATGTTTCCTGTTCAATCTAAAAGATCATCTTGGGTGAGATTTTTCATGATATGCATTAATTAGGTGATAAATAGATAAATTAAAGAATATGGAAATTTTCAAATTTATTAGTAATTATTTGTCACGTAAAACTTTTTAATGAAACGTTTGGTAGCGATTTAAATTCTAAAATTTGGATCGTTACAGTATGGTATCAGAGCTCGAGCTTCTCTAGACTTTGTAATTTTTTTTTTAAAGTTAAAATTATTCAGTTTTCAGAAAAAAAAAAAATGGAAGAAAGAAGTTACGTGGACTGTGGGTCGAAATATTATATAAAAAATTATTATATTAATTTTAATTGTTACGTGTAATAAATGTTTACATGTTTATCCTAGAGTTTTCGTGTATTTGTTGATAATTAATATTTTTCTTAATAGATATAAATTTTAAAGATGATTAAAATTTTTTTTTAAAAAGTTCTTAAATATGTAAAAATATGAAAGATCCTTGGTACTCAATGACCACCCTTCGACAACTTTAAGGATTGTAATGGGGTAAGAAAACAAATGAATATTTAAATATTTTGTGTAACTCAACATTTTCTACTTGCCACTTTGCAGATTTCATGACATGCACATTTTTCTTGCTAAATTTATGATTTATATCTCAAATAGGGCATGATTACTTGTATACGCGAGCATGAAATACGTTATGTCACATG
The DNA here is from genome assembly GCA_903798345.1 of Fraxinus anomala. Classification (NCBI taxonomy): domain Eukaryota; kingdom Viridiplantae; phylum Streptophyta; class Magnoliopsida; order Lamiales; family Oleaceae; genus Fraxinus; species Fraxinus anomala. The sequence continues at coordinate 5,857 of CAIGRN010123320.1, read as the reverse complement.
ATAAGAATGTAAGCATGATAAGTTAGGCTTAATGCTTGGATGGACAAATGACTTGTCCTCATAGGGATCATAATAGAATTGTGCTATGATAAATAGAAGATTGACATAGATGATATTACTTTTTTTTCATAATGCTAAGGAGTTTAAGACAAAGTATCCAAAACTCCACGATTAGCCAAAATAAAGATGAAATTGTTTTTAAGGAGGGAGGTTGTAACGCCTCGAAAATTTTATAGAATAAAATTATTTGTTTTGTTGGCTATATTTTTATAAGTTTGAAAAGTTGATGAACTAAGATAAAATAGTATTAAATCCAATGTTATTTTTAGTCAAATAATTAATTATTGATAAAATGATAATTAGTATACCAATATGGACTTCTTCTGTAACTTGTAATTAATTAAAAGTTTTCGACTTAAGAAATAATTAGTTTGTATAAGTTCAGTCCAAGTTATTTCAATTCAAAGATCGTATTTATGAGTATTTATTTTATTACTTAATAAAATAAATGTTAAGACAATGAGGAAAAGGAAGTAATATTATATTACATAAATCAATATTTATCTTTAAGTTTGAAAAAAAATTGATATATCTTATTTTTTATTTCATTTTAATCATCGAATTCAATTTCCCATGTGCACGTGACTTTGTATGCGTGTGTGTATTATGTTTGTTATTTTACACATTATTTGTTAGTTGGATAAATCCACACATTATCTCTCACGTATCCACTAACTTCTAACCACCTCACATTATTCCATAAACTCACGTTTTTTTTTCTCATTTCAAAAATCTTTTCGTTTATCTTCCACTATATGATTATCTTTTTACTTCCATTTTATTTCCAGCAACATAACAAGTAAAAAAAAAAAATTCCTTCATAATCCTCCTATCTTTTAGTAAGAAAGCAAATCTTTTTTTATAAATTTTTGGGCAGCTTCAAGATGTACAAAATCTGAATTTTTGTGGGCATCAACTCAAAATTTAAGATTTAAGGTAGGATTATGAGGTGCAAATGGTTTGTCCTGTTTAATTTTATATTTTCATGTTGATAAATGTTATGCTAATGAAATATATGATATGATATGGCCATCCGATACTAAGATATGATATATTATGAGTTCTTATCGATTTCTAAACATATGATATGACGGTATGATTTTTTTGATGTGTGAAATGATATTTTTATTGGGGATTGCACAGTTACTCGTGTTTTATTGAGTATTCCCATATGCTCACACTTTTTCCTACCTTTCATAGGATAGAACGGGTCGCTGGTTGGCAGACAATGATTAGTTGTTGTTGTGTCTCAGTTTATTGAACCTAATAAAATAAATATGTTGTAATGTAGTTGAATATTTTATATTTTCAGCAGTAACCTTATTTTATTAATTTATTTGTCTCATTCCTTTAATTGAATTTGGAACACTTTTTGATTATGAACTATATTGTTTGTGATGCTAAATTTGTGAAATCAATATTTTATCATATATTTATTTGTCTAGCATGATTAACAAAACGTGACATGCATAAATAAATTAAGTGAATTAGATTTTAGTGTAATTTGCTAGGAGAAATGGATCGATAAACATTATTTAAGATTCTTGCAATTGCAAATTTAGGGACACTAACTGGACGTATTAATTGTGGACTTACTTTTTGTAAATGTATGTTTCCTGTTCAATTTAAAAGATCGCCTTGAATGAGATTTTCATGGTATGCATTAATTAGGTGATAAATAGATAAATTAAAGAATATGAAAATTTTCAAATTTATTAGTAATTATTTGTCAAGTAAAACTTTTTAATGAAACATTTGGTAGCGATTTAAATTCTTAAATTTGGATCGTTACAATATATATGGAAAGATGGACATATTGGAATTTGATTGAGAATCTCATTTGGTATAAAGTTTTTTATTGCTGCATATTATTACTAATGGGTTTTTTTCGAACATTTATTCAGTAAATCCAAACATAATACTTAAAATTTATATAGAAAGAGCGCGTAGATATCCCAAAAAATTATCTCGATCGATTTCAAACTCCTCGAACTCGTCATCGTCTTCAAATAGATATATCTTTGGATCCTCAGTCGCGGGCTTTGGTTGTTCGGTCGCCATTCTTAGTCTCCAACACAAAATACCATATTGAAATATACAGTAAAAACCCCCAAACCCTAGCCCCTTCTAGACTCATTGTGGTATCATACAGCTTACACAAATAAACACATATAAACAAAAAATCAAATGTGGATAATTTCTGAAAATAATTGGTATAAACAGAGAGAAGAAGAAAAGCCGGTTGAAGCCTCTAGGTTTGTCGAGGCTCCTTTGTCAAGAAAATAGATAGTTTGCCTAATGTACAGTAAGAAAGCCACCATTTCCTAAGAAGAGAGGAAACGTATTTGAGAAGCCTATTTGAAGAAAATATCTGATGTAAAGTAAGAAATAGAGAGAGGAGCGTATTTGAGAAGCTTACTTAAGGAAATATTGGGCCAAATCAACCCGATCCATCAAGTGAAAAACATAAGAGAAATGTCCACATTGTCCTCAAACAGTGAACTTAGAGAGGATAAAATGGGAAATGAACAAATGCTTCATGAATGAATAGTGCTGGCATTGCCTCTTGAAAGAGAGCAGTGGTAATGCTCGAGAATTTTTAGGAAAAAATTAATTATTTTTTTGTGGTAGCTTGAAGTTGAGGGAATAAAATGAAATAGATTTTTTTTTCTTATTTTATTTGAGTCAAATAATTAGGTTTTGATAGAACAAAGATTAGTATATCAATATTTGACTATTTTAGTAGGTTTTAATTAATTAGAAGTCTTTGACTCAATAAAATATTGATTTGGATAAGTTAAACCCAAGATATTGAAGTTTATACAAGTTGTTATTATTAGCATTTATTTTGAATTAAATATCACAAACTTTTAAGATTAGCTTGCACGTGTACTTTAGTTTGGATACAAACAAATTCTTATGTGACTTGTATATTTATCCCAACAAGTACATTGTCATGATAACTCTACTTTTGACTAGAAATATTTCTATTTAAATACAAATATACAATTATGAATCAACTACTATTTTTTTTACTATAAATATTGTGCAATTGTCCCATTATTCTCCACCAAGAATTGTTACACAGTAGAGAGAGAGAGAGAGAGAGAGAGAGGCATAGAGAGATGATTTTTTTTCATGTGCATTCTTTTACGATATTTCAATAAAAAAGGTAAGATACTTTTGTGTAAGTGGTTAGTTTCTTTATATTCTTATATTTAGTAATTTATGCATGAATTGCCAGCGAACCTTATGTGAAATCCTTAGGGAATTTAAAATGAAAAATAATGGGTATCTCGCTTGGTCACCGGTGTACTTCATAATGAGAAATGTGATATGAATTGTCTGTATTATTGTTATATAATTACATATGGGAACTGCAAGTATCTTATTGGGTATTTTTAAATACTCACTCTTACTATAATTTTTTCATGTTAGTTCGGATCTATTGGAACTGTAGCAAATGGTACAGTGGACTACCAATGAATTTTTGACATGCGAATAACACTAAGTTTTACTGCCTATAGATTTATTAGTTTGAATTGTTCAAATATTATTATTGAATAGTTAGTTAAGAATGTATGTTTTTTTAAAATACTATTTCATGATTTAAATTTAAGTTTATGAATGTTTCAATATTTGTTTATTAAATAATTATATATTTTATCATTCTGCAAAGAAATCGAATTTTTTTGTAACACTCCATGATTTTGTGAAATTTTGGGAGCGTTACAGTTTGGTATCAAAGCAAAAGTTTTACTTTCCTGTAAACTTTGCAAAGAAAAAAAAAATTATTGTGGACAGTACATGTCACTGTTCACGTGATCAGTGACAAAAGAAAAGGGTAAAATATTTTTTTATTTGATTCTTTGATTTTGAAGGATAAATGTTGGTTTAAATAAAATTTGAATAATAATAATAGTAGTATAGAATTTAAATTATTATGGTTTCATGCTCATAGTTTAAGTTTCACACGTAATAATTTTATTTTATTTTATTTATTTATTTATTTATTTATTTTTTTGTGTTTAGTTTTAGCCCTTGATGATGTTTTAAGAATTTATCAATCTGAAAATTTATATTTTAAGAGATTTCATGTTCGATTTATTGTTATAATTTTGTTGATTTGCGTAATTACAAAATTAAAAGGCTTTATCAAAAAGACCTAAATTGTCTAAGTAGAGCTTGGGAATTAAGCGGTCCGTTGTGACCCCCCTCCTCATCTGGAAGCCTTTTGATTGCGCGTTATTCAAGTTGATGAGATGAAACACAATATTTCAAACCTTACATACAATATTTTTTTCAAAAAAAAAAAAGATATTTTCCTCATCTGGAAGCCTTTTGATTACGCGTTATTCAAATTAACGAGATGAAATACAATATTTCAAACCTTTCAAAAAACAATTTTTTTTAAAGAAAAAATCTATTTTTTTGAGATTTCTATTTTGAGAAATTCCTATATTTGGAGATTAAAAAAAAAAGTACCATTTTTCATAAATATTAGAAGTTTACGGACAATGTAAAATTTTTGAAGTCTTAAACATGTAATGAGATGAAGAATCCTTGGCACGTAGTGCCCACTACTCGATCACTCTCCAATTGATCCAAGGTATGAAAAGAAATGTTATTCTTTTAGCATGTTTATGAGTCATCTTGCTTTATATTATGAGATGCATAATCATGTTTACTTCGCATATTTTATTAATTGTTAAAATTTTCACAAATTTATATAAGTATTATCGATGCAAACATGGAATGAAAAATATGGTCACAGAAAGATCAAGCATAATTGAAGTTATATTTGTCACATGATTAGGACTTGACAAACAACTAGATTGACTAGGGATAACCCAACATACCTTCAGCGTACTCAGATGGCCATTGAGAATTACATAAATTATGAAGTGAGATAGGAGCGAACATTTGTTGAACATGTTGAAGATTTCCTTTCTAAGTGGGAGCACGTTAGATCGTTCGGATATAATGAGGGGACAGTCTTGCCAATATACCATCTTAAGCACTATGCGGCCTCAATAGAGAGACGTGGCTTACTTTGTGAGAAATATGAATTATGGGCTATATTTGCAAAAAAACAAGGACATGATTGATTTTAAGGAATACTGTGAAGACATCATAATCTTGTGGAACCACAGATAACAAGAGCTGGCACTAGAGCCCGAGCTTGAACCTGAGCCTGAGCCTGAGCCAAGACCTGAAGAAGACCCAGAGGAGGATCCTGAGGAAGACCCAGATGAGGAAGTTGAACTGGAGCAGGAAGACCCCCTCCCCCCCATCGATTTGGTTACAGATTCTGAGCCCAAGTCATGCATTATTTTGGATGATGAGACTCCACTAAAAGAAGATTTCTAGGACTCATAGAGATTAGAGATAGTTTTATTTACTCCTTTAGCCAAAGTTTAATTGTTTATCTATTGGATATTTTTTTAGAAAACCAGATACTATATGTTAGGATTCGAAAATCTTGAAGTTTTTACCATTTTTTATAATTAATTCATGCATTATCAGATTTTTCCTAAATTAAAATTTTATTTGTGTTAAGAAAATGTTGAAACAACAACAAAACCAAGCAACGGTCATCAGAGATTTGTTGAGAGCTGTACAATATTTGAGTAGACAACAAATACACGCTGGTCCCTAGAATGCAAATACTAACAACATCAGATCAATTGTGGAACAATTTTGCTGCTGCAAACCCCCAACCTTCGATGGCAAGGCAGACCCATTGAAAGTTGAGGAATGTATAAGAGGAATGGAGCGAATCTTCAAACATCTTTCT
>CAIGRN010123319.1:0-10794 GCA_903798345.1 Fraxinus anomala | reverse complement strand
AGGAGAGTGAGGGTTAGGAAATTTTAACCAACAGCTTCGAAAAACAACCACTAAATACCCAAGGGTTCCACAGAACAATCAAGAAGAAGCCCAAGATTTGAGTCCATTCACCAAGAACCAACAAGTAACTATCAGAGGACCAATGTCTCCATCAAGAAATCACCACCAGAAACCAAGATCTGTAAAAAATAGTATCTAAGGTTTTACCAAAAAACAGATATGGTTGTGAAATTAATTTTTCACACCCAGAACCTCAATCGAAGACCTATAGAGCCACCTATAAGGCTCTGATACCGCTGATATAGCCAAAACACAATGGAAGCAATAAACTCAAGAAATCAAAAAACACACAAAGTTCATCAACATCAAGGGATCGATTATCATTTAGGACTAAAAAATAATACATTGTATGCTTCTTGAATCTTGATTTGAATGCTCGTAGTTGTTAGGGCTCTACTATACTTAGTCTTCTTTAGAGTCGAGACTTCACTTTTTCGTTCGTTCCTCTGTGACTACTTTCAGATCTTATTTTTTTTTATTTTCTAGTAATTTTTTTGATTTTATCCATTTTTTTTAGTATTTAATTTTTTTTAGATTTGTTTAGCCCATGATTTGCTCCATTCAAATGAGTTTTTTTTTTTTTTGGAAAAAATGTATTTTGAAATAGTAACTTTTTTAGAATGTATGGTTAGAAAAATAAGAAATTTTGGATTTACGTGTAATATTATTTTTAGAGAGAATATGTGGTTAAAAATGAATTTTGAAAAAATGGAGTGCAAAAAGGGGCCTAGGAATTTTGACTTTTATAGAAGTAATGGTCAATGGAGAATTAGTGGTTAATTGTGTTTTTTAAGATTATTGTTGTTCATTTGAATAGTTTATTGGTATTTTAGTTAAAATATAACTATTCAATTATTTATTGAATTTAATTTTGTATTTTTCATGCAAAAATATTTTAAATGAAAATCAATATTTTCAAGTGGAGCAAAATATTGGTAAAATAGGATTCAAGATAAAAATATATGTGCAGTAAGAATTAGATATTCAAGATAAAAAAATGTTACAGGTAAAATTGATTAAGCACAACGTTCTTTGGATCCTGGATTAAGAAGTCCAATTATGAAATTATAAGCTTAATGCTCGTGATGAAATTCAAAGAATATATGTACAAAGGAGTATATTTCAATCTTGGAATCACGTGCAGAAATATAAGGAATTTAAAAATTCATCATTAAGATGATTTAATCCTTCTTGGTTAGTGACTTTCCCGACTAGTTGGAATGTTGTATTGTACTTTTATTGTTTTCATTTTAGACCAAATAGTAGGTGGCAAAAGGGCCGAGTAGTTCATCGGTTCGGTTTCGAAGCTCGACCCATGGATGACCCGAGCTCGTTCCGGGACTAGCCCTTGCCGAGCTGGGCGATCATTTGACGAGCCAAGCATGGGTACAATAAATTTAACATTGTTTAGTAGCTTAAAAAAATTTAAAAAAAAAATCGAGCTCGTGGGCTCGATAAGGCTCGACTATGAGCTCACGAGCTTGTGGGCAGAGCCAAGCTTGGCCCTTGAGCACGAGCTCTTTCTCGAAGGGGCTTGAGCTTAGCTTGTCTCCTCGTGCTTGAAACAACATCTCGTTTCTTTGACGAGCCAAGCTCATGGATACATGGATCGAGCTGGCTCAATTCATTGCCACCACTACCAAATCATTCAAAAATACTTACAACTCTCCCTAAGTCAAATATCAATTTCTCCTCCCTAACTCATATACTCAACTCTCTTGAAATAAATACGTTCTCCTCCATTTTGTCACAAATAACAAAAGAAAACAAGTAATATAATCATGAATAACATGAAGATGAATGAGTTAAATATATGCACATGAACAAGTTATGTAAAATTATGCAACACGTGATGGAAGAATTAAAATTTTCTTTTGAGATAACTTCTTTTTTTTTTCATGAATTTTTAAATATAACATAAAATCATAAAAGTTCAATCACATGAATAATTATTTTCTTATTTATATAAGTATAATTTTTAAACAATGAACTTTTCTCACATAACTTATTTTAAACTTAAATTGAGTAAATAATACATAAAACCCATGTATAAAAAGTGTCACTAATCTCCTGTAAGCAAGACTCAAAACCTTGTATCAATAAGAAAGGACACACAAAGAAACAATGGTGAATGGATATTTTTCCTCAAATTATGAAAGTCAAACCCAATACTACTAGGACATATTAAACAAAAAAGCTCACATTTAATTTTTCAATGTATAAATTTTCTTTCCCTCTATTTGTGAGCATATATAATTTTTCTATCTTATGTGTAGACATATCTCCGTTAAGTAAACTTAATAACCTCCGTAACGAGCTTTATGCCGATGACTCCAAAGTTAGATGACTATAGGACACCAAGTTTTAAGATACCTAGCTGACCTAACTGCTCTAGTAAAAAATATATGAAAAAAGTATAAGATGTAACTCATTTTTTCATATGTTCCAAATATTTTTCTTTTGAAGTTCAATAATAATTTTTCTTTTAGGGGAACTTATAAGAGTTTTGGTTAATTGGTTAAAGGTGAATTCATATTCAAAGTTAACTTACTACATTGATGACGATATCCCAAATATCTCACACGCGATCAAGACTTACTCACAAGAGTTTATTGTGTGTAGATGCATGTAATAAACTATACCAAGTATTCCAAATAAGTTCTAAATAAATTTAATGAAAAATTTATTCACAATTCATTAATTTTGCTAGTACTTGATCACAAAATAACATGTCCAATCACTTTATAATCATTAAAAATCCTTTCCTTTTTCAATTTTTTTTATAATAACAAAAGAAATAATGAAAAAAAAAAGGAAAAAGTTTATACTGCATGCAAGAATAAGTAGATACCATGAATAAAGAAGATGCATGCACCTAACAATCTAATTAATGAGGCACACAAATGCTCTTACCATGAAGAACAACTCGAGCAATACCTCAATTAACTTTATTTTGACCAGATTTTTCACTTTTTTTGACCCAAATCTTCTAAGAAAAAGATGTAATCTTTGTCAATTATGTAATCAATTTAGTCAAGTGACGTACTTGATTAGTAAATAATCTAACATGAGTAGTTATATCTTATTTGTGTTTACTAATCAAGGGCTTATAGCACTTAGGTCTAACGTGACCTAAAACATCCCATTTATGACATGTGGGAATGAACTTAGAACCAACTTTAGGTTGAAGTACCTTATGTTGCACATATACTCTAGGTCTAGGGACTACTTGCTTAGACTTAACAGAAGCAGGAGCCAACTTAGTTTTAGAAGATGAAACAACATGGATATTAGGTTTATTCAATCATACCATATTGTCAATCTTCTTAGAACCACTAGTAAAGAATTGAAGTTGGGCACTAGATTTCTCAAGGTCACTGGTAAGAATCTCAACCTTAACTTCTAAGGACTCTTTCTCTGCCCTTAACTCATCCAATCTACTACTAGACTCATTAAGTTTGACCAAAAGACTCTTCTTTTCTAACTTGAGATTATGCAATTTCTCAAAGGCAGAGTGATTCTCCTTTTTAATCTTAAGGACTCCTCAAACAATTGGTCATAAGCCTCACGTATATCCTTGTCATCCTCTGAGTCTTCCTCAAAACACTAATTTTTTCTAAGTCCTCGTCAATCTTAACTATAGAAATGAACCCCATATAATTCCTTCACTCATTAGGTTTAGAGTTCTCACTTCTATTATCGGAGTTAGTCTCGTCATCAGTGAGAGTAGCATTCATAGACTTATCTAGGATTTTCTTATAATTTGGACACTCAGATTTAACATGACTAAAACCTTAGCATTTATGACACCTTACAACCTCTTCCAGGCATCTCTAGAATCTTTCTCCTCTCAATTATCTTTCTTTGATTTACTAGAGCCACTCTTGTATTTATCTTAAGGTTTCTTCTTATTCTTTAAGGCTTTCATAAAATACTTAACGAAATAGGCTATTTCCTCACCTTAAGAGAGTCATTGTCAGTATTGTCATCATCTTCTTCCCTAATAGATTTGAGGGCTAATTCATTCTTAGAGTGAGGTAGGCTATATTCTTATGTTTGGAGAGATCCTACAAGTTATTCTATTAAATTACATTTAAGTCTTTGCTTTTTTTTTTTCTATAGCAATAACCTTAGTTCTAAATTTTTCAAGTAGTAATCTCGTAACTTTTCTAACAATCATAACCTCAGGGATTCTCTCACCTAAGATAAAACTAGAGTTCAATATGTCAGTCAACTTAGCATAGAAAGCATTGAAAGACTCGCCATCTTTTATCCTAATTTCCTCAAATTTAGTAGTCAACATCTCCAATTTTAAATTTTTAACGATTTTGGTTCCTTCATGTGTGGTTTCTAATATGTCTAAAGCTTCTTTTGTAGTCTCACACATAATCTGCCTATCTAAACTCATCAAGGGAAATAGCTGTAAAGATGGCATGGATACCTCTACTATTTCAGTTACAATCAGCTAACTCATCCTTAGTCCAATTAGAGATATCATTAGGAGTAACAACTCCAGCAACAGTGGTAGGTAGGGCTTTTATACACTAACACAAACACATTCATCCATTGACTTAAGAAAGACTCTCATTCTCAGTAAACATAATTTCTACCATCAAAATATGGAAGAACAGATAATGATTGACTCATATAGACAAATTGGGTCAAGGATCGAAATTATGTGATGATACCCATTGAAAGTTAATTTAGTTGAATAGTTTAGACCTAAGTGCAAAATTAAAATAATAACAAGCAACAAGTCACTTATTAATGTCTCTAGATGAATAAGTTTAATTAATTTAATTAAACATATGTGTCAATCAAGCATTATAAGCAATTACATCAAAAGTAATTAAAATAAAGTAAAGAATACCAAGAATTGATGACGGAGGAAAACCCCTTTACAGTATCAGAAACCTCAGGGCAAACTTGCTAGTAAACTATCCACCAGAAAAATTAATTTACAATTAGTCGAGACATTACTTAATTTTCGCTGACTCGGACCATCTAACTTGTAAATCACCATAAACTCCTTTCGTTGTGCACGCATGCACTTCTCAAAATTTTGGGCCACTTTTCTCTTCACGGATCACCAAGAATGAACCGCACTAGAACTTCAAACGTCTCTTCCCAAACTTCAGAAAAAGAGCTTATTGGAGAAGGTAAGGAATTTTGTTTTGGTGTTTGATCAAAGATTTTTTTTTTTTTTTGGGCATTGTGATCTGTATTGAGGAAAGAGATACTAAAATATGGATTTGTTCTTCAAAGGTTATTCTTTTGACTAAATAAAAAGCTCAATCAATATTGGAACATTGTTTTGGATGAATATATGAACAATTGAAAATGTGGTTGGGTCAAGAGATCAATGAAAGGTTTTTTGGATCTTGAATATTGTGATCTCTATAATGAAATAATGACTCAACACATATTGAGATGTTGTACGGCTTGTATATTTACAACGAGTATCATAATGGGTAGTGTTTGGGATGAAATAAGATTGGAAATCAGCATTAAAATCGAATTTGAACCGTTCCCAGATACATAAGCTGCTCGAGCGCCGCGTCTTATGTCTAGCAAGTGACTGGTCCGCCGTTCGAGTGCCAGGCGAGCGGCTACATTCCTATTTTGAGTGCTCAAGTGCTCAACGCAAGGCCAGCAAGTAGCCGTTACTCCATTTCTTCATTTTCTTGAATTTCTTCAACTTCTTTTAGGACTCTAGCAACCCCAAACTATTTTGACTATAATCACAACTCAGTAACTCCTATTTTCACTTTAATTACAATTCAATAACTCATAATTTTGAATATAAAAATTGTCAATTACAAATTTTAAGATTCCCAATTACAAATTTGGATCTAACAGAAAATGACAACTTCGATGATTAGAAAATCTCCTTGAATTACATTTGAACAACCTAAGGCAAGAAGTCAAGCTAATGATTATAAAGAAGCACTTAATGGGAAGAAACTTATTATCTATCCCTTATATAGCATTGGGAATTAGTAGTGTAGTTGTTTTTCTTTATTAGATTGAATTTGGCAAATATATCATCTTTATAAAGATAATTGATTCATGATTGTTTTGTAGGATACCCACCATGTTTTCGAACTATGAAAGCACTCTAAGTTTGGGTGTAAAAGTGTTTTTCACAAATAAATTCTTGGAGGCATACCACAAGGATTTAACTTCATATGACATTGGGAGTACTGCTATCATTTCTCAGGCTTATTTTTGTGCTTATAATGAAGAGATTATAGTTTTAAATTTTGGTGATAGAGTCAACTCTTTGAGTCAAATGTGTGCTAGTTTTATTGGCTTGTGCGCCTTTTTTTTTTCTAATGATTTTCATTATATTAAAAAACATTTGAAATTTTTTCGATAAAATCAAAATGAAAATTAATAAATAAGTGTGTGTTAACTAATAAAGATGGTGTTTCATGGAAAATAACACCACAAGAATTCCAAAAAAAAAAAGATTCTTGAATTTGGACTTTTCTTGAATTTTCTTTGCTTTTTTATGCAAACTTAATGAAATAGATCAATTACAAAACAAGAAAATAGAAAAAAAGATATAAAACAAAAGTGTGTTGGAGCACAAATCAATCAATTCTTGAATGTTCTTGGTGTGATTTTGGATGTGAATGACTCAAAATATGGGATGAGGACTCAACAAAAACGATACAAAAAAATTAGAACTAGAAATCAAAAAGGAAGATAAAAACAAAAACCTAATTTTAGAGCCAAAGCTCTAATACCAACTAACGTGAATCCTGTTGTAGGATATACCCTGGAACACATGCAAGATTTGATATGAACTCCATGAAAGCTAAAACCAGATGAAAAATACCCAATGATTTCTTGAATCAAGAACCAATGCTCCAGTTTGAACACCACAAAGATTGCAAATCTTTGATATGTTCTAGATAGTTCAATCAAGAACAAGATTGAAAACGAAAATCTCACTTTATAATTAATCTCCCCAATAATGTGTTATGTAATGTTAGTACAATGAATAAAGCCTTATATAGGCGGACTCAAATAATCCTAATTAACTCATAAAACAACAAGGTAAACAAAATAAAATAGAGTCCTAATCAAAATGAAACACTAAATTTCGTGTGTCAAATTTTGTACCATGCTTGGGTATGGTATTAATCCTTGCCTGGGCATGATTCAACTATTTTGCTCTCGGGTTGTTCAATTTTGATGCTTGCTTGGGTAAGGAAATGAAAGCTTTGTCTAGGCATGGCTTTCCAAGTCAACTCCGTTTTTCTTAGCTTGGATCAAATGCACTAAGTTTGGTTCTTTCTTCACAATCGTCTTGAAACTTTATGTCTTACTCATTTCACTTGAACCTGAGCCCTCGTAGCTTGAACAAGTATTTGCATGACTTCCTTGATCCTTGCTAGCTAGGCCTCCATGATTCTCATCTCCATCTTCAAGCCCCCTCTTAATCTTCCAATTCATCCAAAAGTCTTGAAGAATTTCTTGTATTTTTGCTTCCCAATAATTGTTTTATCTTGATTTATGTTGTAATGAGGTGTCATAGGGTGTAGAGAATAAATTATGAGAGTTTTCTTGTTTATCTATCTCAAATAGCCTTCAACCCATTCTTGAAAAAGATCTAAAACCTTAAAAATTAAAAAGCAAAGGTTATGTCCAACTCTTGTTGGAGAATCTATTGGCCGGTAAGGCCAAAATCAAATGTCGAACCCGCAGGGAATGGAAATTAAATTCTTACTAAGTACTATAATGAGAATAGCCCTTACTTGATCTAGATGATCGAATTAAAGTATTGATATTTTTTAACCTATTCTACGTTGAAATTTTGACTAAATCAACAATTGAAAACAAGTTTTAAGGATTAAGCAACATGAGAAGAGCCTAGGGTTTTGATTTCATGTAACTATCATTATGTTTCTCAATTTTCTAATATATCCAATTGATTTTTCTAAGTTTATAAGCAAGAACCATAATATAATTCTACTCACTCTCTCAAGCTTTGAGTAAAAATTGTTTCTAGAATTCAATTCAAATATCTCTATTTCGAATTAAAAATCTAATAATTATCAAGTTTTATGGTTCTTATGTGGAATCACTTCAAAGAGTTTATACTTTCTCTCAAAACCTACAAACCTAGGTCGTGTTATTCTATGATCAGGTATAAGGTTCTCTCTCTCGAGGGCCAAAACTTAAAACAATCAAATCATTCAATCAATAGCCAGCTAATTGAAAGTATTAAGAATAAACTACATAAATAAACTTTAATGGAAACCCTTAAAGAAATAACTAAAAATTATCAAAACATAGTCTGAAATGTAGACTACTCCAAACCAGAAGTATTAGTTCATGATGGATAAAAGAGAATCTATGATGTTCAAATAAAAAACATTTAGAGAAGAAATAGATAAAATTGTTTTGGAGTTGAATCGATCATCTTTACATTGTTGCCTTCAATCTCTTTCTTAATATCTTGCTTTTATCTCATAGAATTCCTCTTAAAAATTGGTCTCTAGGGTGGTATTTATGCTTTCTTGAAGTCTTTCGATGAGTTGGAGTGGAATTTGGCTTTTAAAAGATGAATTAGAATTCAAATAGTAGTTGAAATGATGACTAGCGCCTAGGCACCCAGATTGGGCGCCTGAGTGCAGCGATTCTAGTTCAGGTTGACACTTAAGCACTTGGACGTGGTGCTTGGGTGCCCACTTTCGGGAAAAAAAATCATCAATGTAGCAACTAGGCATTGAGGGATAGCTCCAAGGCACTTGCCTAGCTTCATTTGCACTATATAGCCTTCAACATGTTTATCATACCTTTCTTTTCTGATTTCCGATTGAGGTGATTCAAAGTGTATTGGAAAGATAACTTAAAGGGCTACAACTTTATTTGAAATAGTTTTTTTTTCCAATTAAAACATTTACTATGTCAAATATAGGTCTCAATCTCATACTTATGCGGTAGAAAATTGTGTTGAGAAAATATTTTGATCATATTTCACTTCTTTTTGACTTCTAAATGCATCCTATCGAATATTAGTAATCTTCAATTATTGTTTTGTGGTCCGAATCAACTATTAAAAAGTTGCAATTGAGTCCTCAAACTTTAGATTTCAGCATTTTTTTGTCGTTATTTACTTCTTACTTTCAATTCAGACTCCAATCATCGAGTTTCACCAAATTCATGCCAACATCACTCTTTTCTTCAAGTTTTGCACCATTCACACCAATTTCCCTAACTTATAAAACAACTCGAAAATACAAATCAAAACATTCAAAAACTCTAAGAATCTAAAGAAATATTATTTTAAGTAGTATTAATATGATGAGGGAAACACACTCACGAAAATCTCAACTTATGTTGGTCATTAATTTGCGAGTAAAACTCTCATATATCTAGTATCATCCTTATAAACCTACACTCGCCTTGAGCATTAACTATTGAATAGAACCTGATTCATACATCAATATCGCCCTTATAAGCCTCAACTCACATTGAACATTAACTAACGAGTAAAACTCGATTCATGCATCTAATATATAATCAATATAAGCCTTGATTTGCATTGAGTGTTAACAATCAGTAAAGCTTGATTTATATACCGAGTATTGCTATAAGAACTTGCATAGAACATAGATAAATGAGTAAGAATCAAGTGATTCTTTAAAAGTTACTCATACCAGTCATGAATTCACTCTAACATCAAGCAGACAAAGTCAAGATGAACGACACAAATTGTTCCACAAAGGGAACATTTTATCAAATTTCACCTAAGGGCAAAGGCTATCAACACTTCATACGATTGGCATAGGATATGAATGGTAAAAAAAGACCTGTTAAATCCAATACCCATGGGGTCCTGACCAGAATGTGGTAGGAATTTTCCGTCTAATTGAGTATGTTGATCCCAAAAAAATGGCTCAACAGATGTCGGGCTTGCTCTTGCCATGTCAAGCGTACTTTTCCCTAGACGACGACGATAGTCAGTTGGAATTGAGCGTGAGAGGCACTTTTTGGCGAGAGATGAAAGTCGTTCAGACTCCGACAAATGGAACTAGAGACAATTGTGCTAACAACAATCNCTTGCTCTTGCCATGTCAAGCGTGCTTTTCCCTAGACGACGACGATAGTCGGTTGGAATTGAGCGTGAGAGGCACTTTTTGGCGAGAGATGAAAGTCGTTCAGACTCCGACAAATGGAACTAGAGACAATTGTGCTAACAACAATCGTCGAATATGAATCCAAAATAATCTAAGCAATTTCCATGCTAAAATATGTCGAAAGATAGACGGAAGATATGTATGTGTTTGTATTTTAAATCCGATGGCTAATTGCCTTTTCTTTTCTTCTTCCAATCTCCAACCCCCTTTCAGTCATAATATGAACCCATTTATATTATGTTGGCAGACATGATACCCGTTGAGCCGATTCAGGGCTGCGACTTGTCCGGTGAGGCTTTGTACATCTTTCAGCTTCCGGGGGATCTCATATCAATCAATGCTTTGACCTTTTCAGGGTTTGTCTCAATCCCCCTTTGGTTGACAATATAACCATGGAATTTGCCCAATGATACTCCAAAGGTACATTTCAACGGATTGAGTTTCATTCGATACCTTCGTAAAATCTGGAACGTTTCGTTGAGATGGGTGACGTGGTCGTTTGCGCTTAGACTTTTTACCAGCCTATCGTCTACGTATACCTCCACAGTTTTTCCAATGAGGTCGGCAAACATCTTGTTCA
>CAIGRN010123292.1:0-26798 GCA_903798345.1 Fraxinus anomala | reverse complement strand
GTTGGGGGGGGGGGGGGGGTGGATGTGTCAATTTTGTAAGATATTAGCTCGTAATGCCTATAAAGCAGTAATTATTATTTTTATCTATATTTTCTTTTGAGTGCTGGTCTGGAATTGGAATCCATTTTGAACGATTAATTGACTGTTACGAAGTCTAAGACGCCCTGGTTGGTCCTTGAATCGGGATTGGTTCAAAAACACATTCGGAAGGAATTCTTTCCAATCTCAGTTTCAAGCTCCTAATCTTTTTTGAAGTGATTATTTACATTACACAATATTTGAATTCTTTGCATTGGATTGATGATTCACAGAGTCAATGAGAAACCTTTTTTTCCTNGTGGATGTGTCAATTTTGTAAGATATTAGCTCGTAATGCCTATAAAGCAGTAATTATTATTTTTATCTATATTTTCTTTTGAGTGCTGGTCTGGAATTGGAATCCATTTTGAACGATTAATTGACTGTTACGAAGTCTAAGACGCCCTGGTTGGTCCTTGAATCGGGATTGGTTCAAAAACACATTCGGAAGGAATTCTTTCCAATCTCAGTTTCAAGCTCCTAATCTTTTTTGAAGTGATTATTTACATTACACAATATTTGAATTCTTTGCATTGGATTGATGATTCACAGAGTCAATGAGAAACCTTTTTTTCCTGTTTTACTTAATGAACTTAATATATCTAATTTATCTATCATATCAATTGTTTAGTTGATGTCTGAATGTAATCATATTTATCCTTTTTCCTAAAAACTTTGAGACAGACTATAAGCAGGAGCAAGAGATGGAAATTGAAGCACTGGAAGCCATTCTTATGGACGAATTTAAAGGTTTGCGTGACTGACTATCTTCAGTCTTCTCAAGTTGCTTTATAAAATTTTGTTAAAGTACCTTAATCCTATTGTTTAATCGATTCTAGTGGGTTCATTATACCAGAAATTCACTCTAGCGAAAGTGGACTGAGCACTTCGAATCGTTGCTTTCAGATTACATTGTCTCCTCAGGTAATACTCTCATATTCCCTTCATAGGGTGCTTTGTCACGTAATATTTGAATTTAAATTTATACGTATGTCTCAGAGGAAACACCAGTGATGAAAAAGAAAAAGAAAGAACTTTCAATGAATCAATGGAAAACAAATTGCTCCAAAATATTCTGGTACTTGGCATGACGAGTCCCTATGATCACACTGAATGAAGAGGAATATCATAGTAAAGATCAATTATATTTTGACTTTTCAACATGTAGCTCATTCCCCCTCCTTTTCCTTGTACATTTTTGCTACTTCCCAACAGGATGAAGAAGCAGATGAATCAACAAATCCTTCAGGTTTTTCTAATCAATATCCATAGTTGTTTGGAGCTCTGTTTCTCAGTGTCCATATCATGTGGTACCTATTTCCATTAAATAAATATCTGTTGCCAAAATCTCGTTGCAGTTCAACTAGCCTTGATTTTCTCGCACACTGAAAATTATCCTGATGAACCCCCACTGCTTATGGTGAAAAGGTCAGTGGTTGTATCTTTTTCATGTAGCAGATTAACTGTACTTAGAGCATGTTTGGAGTTCTTAAAAGCTCTTTATAAGCAAAACCCAAACATGCACACATTATTTTGTTGACTTCAAAATTCTTTTTTCTCAATGGAATTGAGGCTCTGATTGTACTTTATACTTTGAGCATTTGGCTTTGATCTAAAACTTCTTTAATCACATTTTTATTGTAGTATGCTTTCAAAGATTTACCTATTTTGTTTATTATTCTGTTGTAAGTGCCAAATTCAGAAGTTCTCCCCCATTTATGTCTGAAACCATAAAATTATGGCTATATATAACCTTCCAAGTTCTGTTTAATAGGTTTAATATTTCTTAGTATGTGCAATGCACTTCATATGCCATGTCCCGAACCACAAAATCGCCTGGTGTTACTTGGTCAAACTATCATGATAGGATTCTGAATTCTCAGCTTCTATCCCTTGATTGCTTCCTGAGTTAGATTAACGCATTGAATCCTCAACTATTTGGAAACTTTTGGCTATCTTCTTTCCTGTTCTTTAAAAGATATTAGCATATTTTATGAAAGGGTAATTAGCACATAACGTCCTCACCTTTCATTGTTATTGTGGAAAATGTCCATTCCTTTTATTTTTTGGCATTTTCACCCTTATTTCCACATTTCATTGCGCAAAAGGTCCTTTTCATCCATTTTCTCAATTAAAAATTATGAAACGACGAAAATATTATTTCCTTTAAATAAAACAAAAGGAAAAAGAAAAAAAACTAATTCGGTCATAGTTCCAATTTTTTTTGAAAAGCTCAAATGAGTCTCAAATAGATTATTAAAAGGGTAATTAGTACATAATGTCCATATCTTTCACATTTATTGCGAAAACATCCTTACCATTCATTTTTTGGGTATTTTCACCCATAATTACACATTTGATTGTGTAAACCATATTTTCCATCAATTTTCATCCAATTTCTCAATAAAGAATTATAAAATAATGAATATTCCCTCATATTTAAATAAAAAATGTATATAATTTTTAATTTCTAATTCTTTAATAATTATTTGGGACTAGTTTGCATTTTTTTTTAAATTTTTTAAATAAATTTAATTGGGACTCGTTTGCACTTTTTATAGAAATTAAATTAAATTTTTTAATAATTTACTGGGGACTCTTTTGCACTTTTTTTTAAAAATTGACAATATGGTTGCAATTAATTTTTTAGTTTTTTTTATTTAAATAGGGTTATAAGCAGTAAAGTGATAATTTTATTGAAAAAATGGATAAAAATTATGTTTTGCGCTATCAAATGTATAATTAAGGGAGAAAATGCAAAAAATAAAATAAAAGGTAGGGGTTTTTTTTGCAATAATAGTGAAAGGCAGAGACATTATGTGTTAAATACCCTTTTAATAATTTATTTGGGATTCATTTGCGCTTTCCAAAAAAGTTGGGACTATACTTGCAATTAGTTTTTTTCTTTTTCCTTTTGTTTTATTTAAAGGGAAGGGTATTTTTGTCATTTTACACTTTTTAATTGAGAAAATGGATAAAAAAGACTTTGCGCGCAATGAAAGGTGAAAATGCCAAAAATTGAAAGGTAATGACGTTTTTCACAATAACAGTGAAAGGTGAGGACGTTATGTACTAATTACCCCTTATGAAACTGTCAAAAATTCCATATGATTGAACCTGTCGTCTTTCTCTATTCGCAGTTTAAAAGGAATCCAAACCGGAGATCTTAAAGTTCTCAAGGAAAAGCTCGAACAAGAGGTAGATTTTCAACCTAGTAGCAATACTTTGTTGGGCATGTCTATTTCAGATGCTACAGTTTTATAGAATACATATCACCGTATAAAAACAAATTTATTCGGGTCTTCTATAATCATGTTAACAAATTGTTCCTTGGTACCTAATATTAACATTATATGGAGTGGAAAAGAAAGTAGAATAGGTTGTTTTCGGAATGCGTTTATCTGAATAAATGACTAGAGATGGAAGCCCCTTGATTTCTTCAGAATCTAACTGAAAGTATATACATCAATATTTGTGATAGACTGATGGTGACATAATATATGGATACGCTTGAAAAAATCTGATCTTATATTCTTGTTCATGACCATGTGTTCTATGTTAATGATCTTGTATCATAAAGCAGTTGCTCACCTCACTCTGTTTCTCAATGCACATATTTCGCAGGCATCTGAAAATCTTGGTATGGCCATGGTTTACACATTGGTCACATCGGCTAAGGATTGGCTCTCTGAAAAATTTGCTCAGGATGATGGCACTGAGAATGCTGAAGAAGATTCAGCAGTGAAAGATGATGTATGGTTATTTGTCATGCTTTAACATACAAAACGTCAAATGCTTTCTTTTCTGGAAGTTAACAGAACATACATTAATGATGGCTTAAATGTTTAAAATTATCCTTTCCTCGTCACAAAAAAATATATGCTCGTTTTCCTTGGCTTCTAATATAGATCTGCTGCTTCTACGTCTTATAATATGCAACAACCTATAATTAACTTGCTTCAGGTAGGTAGTTAACTTAATGTGAAAACTTTAGACATCCCTGCTATATTTCATCTCCCCTGTACACAAAACCTTGAGATTATTCTTTCTAGAATGGAATGAATGCGAATTGTTAGTTCTGTTCAATGCCGGGCTGATCGCTGTCCTTGTCTAACTTGCCGGAGTTTGACCTCACTAATATCTTTCTATGATATGCTCATCAGCTATTGTATTCAATTTTAAACGAAGATTCATTTTAGATATCTCTCTACTCTTAAAACAATATTCTATAGATGTCAGACTAAGGCAGAACCACAAGTGATTATTTTAGAGGCATACATGAAAATTCAATATCACTCTCTGCTATCATTCTTTAATGGCTAAATTGTGCATGGCTATTGGCATCTTTAGCGTGCAGTTATGTGGTGATGATTGTAAATCAAATTCAATCATCTGATTGTCAAGCCTTTACCTTATGTGCTTTTTCTCATTTCAGATAATCATACCACACGGAGAACCAGTCACTGTTGAAACATTTATGGCATGGAGAGATAGATTTGAAGCGGAGTTGGCGCTTGAAAGAGCAAAGTAAGTTTCAAGAGTAACAGATGACTTCTTTTTTTAGCTTTTCAATTGTCAACGTCGTCAAACCTGTGAACATTGTGTTGATGAATAGAAGTAAGTAAATTCTTTATATTTCAACCAGAAGAATTAGCCTATTCACGAGTGACACTACAGCTTCGAAAACAATTAAGACCGTAAAATGTTAGCACTCATTCTCAAAAAAGAAGATAATTTTGTATTTTCATTTTATCAAAGTGAGGAATCAACGTGTTTCTGCAGTCACTGGATCATGTTGAAGTTGCAAGAACCAGATTACTATCTTAACTTGTGGGGAATGGAAAAACATGCAGTCTGTTTACTTTTGCTAGGTTTCTTATTAATTACTGTTTATGAATAAACTTCCAGGCTAATGCCTGATTCGGCACTTGCTGCACCGAAGGAGAAGAAGCTTACTGGCAGACAGTGGTTTGAAAGTGGAAGAGCTGCATCAGTACTTTTTTCTTCCTTGTTATTTTTTTATCATGAAATTGTTAAGCTATATATGCGCGTCATGATGTGAATACTGGGCAAGACACGTTGATTTACGTTCTGTAGCGATAAGTATTTGATAAAGCTCCCAGATACTGAGTTTCAAAATTTTTTGGTGTTTTACTTTTATAAACCTGCACAAAGTTTTCTGATTGCTCAGTCTTGCTGAATTCAATCTGGTCAAAATAATGCACGTGTTAGAATTTTTTTCAATTGAACTTAAGAAGCATGGAATTTTGCTTGAGAGGAGATTATAAGAATCGACTTAGGCTGAACCTCATTTAAAGTCGTCACATTCATCTATGCCATAGATCATGGCACCCAAGTCAAGTGAGGGAAAAACAAGTTGAAATATTTGCACTATAATTTGGGGGAAGAGTGTTTCTGTGAAGATCAAGGCAAATAAATATTCGAGGACAAACTGTTTAGCTTCTTGAATTTTTTGTTCTCGTCTTTTGAAGCTGATGATGATAATTGTATTTTGATAATACTGCACCTAAATTATAATGAATATGGACTGTCTTGAAAATTAATTTCACTGAATTGCCCGTTTCTTTTTTGAACAAAAAGGTACATATGGACTATTGTGAAAATTAATTAAAGGTGCATATGGACTATTGTGAAAATTAATAAAAGGTGCATATTTCCCATCGTGAAAATTAATTTACTGAATTGCACTTTTCTTTTTTGAACAGAGAGGTGTGGCACCAGTTGCTGATGGTTCTGAAGAAGAAGATGAAGATATTGACTTTGATGATGACGACTTCGAAGGTGATTTTGCTTCTAGTTATGTTTCTTTCTTCTTTCCTTTTTAAGTCAACATTCGAAGATAGTAAGAGTGAATTTCTATGGGGGTTGCAGATGATGAAGACGACATGCTTGAGCACTATCTAGCTGAAAAATCTGACTCGTCTGCTCATTCTTCAAGGAGAGGAAACTAATTTTAGAAACCCAGCCCAACTGCCCCTTGCTAATCCAATCACGGCTCTATCTTGTTTGATTATTGAGACCTTAATGATATATACCGGCGAGGACAGAGATCTCAAATTAGGCCTGGATCAAGTGGCATTATCGAAGTAAATTTTTTCAACTAAGAGATGAGCTCCATTTTGATTGTTGACGAATTTGATATACACACACAATTGTATCCTGTGATCTCTTGAACTTACGTTAAAGATGTGCTGTTTGTAAACCTTATAAACCTCGTTAAACTCTTTGCGTGACTTGTATTGGTTTGGGTTGCATATGAAAGCTATGGCATGTGGGTCGCAATGGTTCTCCCCATTGCAACCCAAGATTTGGCCGCCTTCAATTGGAGAAGAAAATAGTGTTCTTTCTATTACGATGCCTAAAAGTATCTTAGTTGCTGTTATATGTGACTGATCAGATTGCAGGGCTGCCACCAAGAACCACAATAGGGTAGTGGCTTTTCTGTTTTCACGAACTCTGGAAATGCAGCTTGATAGAGGACCCGTGAAGAACGAACGTCTTAATTCTTGGAAAATGCTATATGCAACTGAACTTTTCAGTCCATGGCATTGCTCGGTTTTAAATTGAGACCAACGGTTTTAAGTCTATAATCTTGGGAAGAGTTAAGCTATATGCACAGTTAGTTTAATAGAAACTTTGACAGATGAAAAAATAAAAAGCAATTTCAAAGCATCTTTCTGACTGACTGTACAAGTGGCACAAACTGAGCTTGGGAAAGTGCTATCATTTTGATTTGATAAAAAGATTTTACTATTTGTACATCAAAATGGTACATAAGCGGTTATCGAAAATGATGTAAAAGAAAAGATTAAATGAAAAGTGTGATTGTATTTTAAATTGGCAAAATGGTAAAATGCAATGTGACATTATATAATTCCTCATGGAAATCTTGATGTACACATAGCAAGATTGATGCGAACCCATATAGCAATTAAAGTTACGAAATTCATGACAAATTAAATCGAACCTAAGAAAGTCAAGAATCAACGTTTGAAAATTTTGACCCAATAATTGTTGAACCAAATAACCAAGACAATTGTCAACCATATCTTGACCTCGTGATCACAAAATTTATGAAATTTACTTAAATTATTGAACATTACAATAATTTAATTCTTGATAAATTCGGAATTAATTCAATGAAGAACAAGTTGAAAGCAATATGTCTTGCAATAATATCTCTCAAATTGTGTGTTTTTACAATGAAAAGAATAATCTTATTTATATGGAATTCATAAAATCTAGTTAAAAAAAAGAATTGAATCTTAGAAGGTATAAAAAAGATATCATAAAAGAGTTTTAACTATGCGAAATTTGAAAAAGGCGCACAGAATTGTGCTATGCGACCGCATAGTGAAATTGTGTGTGGTCGCATAGGTCACTTCGATTGCCCTCAGTTTGGGTTGGTATGGCTGCATGCATATGTATGCTATGAGGTCGTATAGCTTTGCCCTTCAGCTCCCTCGCCTATTGCTTGCATCAAGTTGATCCATTTTATTCCGTCTTCCTAAATCAATATGAAACGTGTCTTTTTGCTTGTTGCGATTGATGTTTCATCTACCGTAACTTGAACAAGTAATCACATAATTTCTTTGACTTTCTTTACTCGTGATCTAGTCATTGGTCCTTCCTTCACGATTAACAAGTCCTTGTCCTTGCTAATTTTCATACCATAGTTCTCATCAAAGATCCTTAGCAAAAGGTTATTTTGGGTTATTTTCATTTTCTAGGACACTGAGAATTAACTATAGATGAGTCCATTACTAGGATTGATTTTGATTGTCTTTGTTTGACATCAACCCTCTCTTAATCGTTTAGACTTGACACTATATCATGTACACAAATCCCCTCCTTTTTGGAATTAGCTAATGGACTAAACTATGGAGGTGAACTTAATCGGTCACTATTTTGGACAATGACCTTAATTTTCAAGTTTTTCGATACATTTTGATATTCGAAATCCAAGACATGATGATTTGAATAGACAATCATACAACAAACACATACAAAATCATCACACATAAATATCTCATATTCGAAATCTTGGAATTTAAGATTGTCTTTCAAATCACCATACCTTAGAGGCCCAATGGATGAGAGAGAGACATAATAAGTGGATAGATCCATTGGACATCTAAACTATTATGATTTAAATGAACTATTATACCTAGTATAAACGTAAGACCGTCCACTTGGAATAGTTGCTATTTACCTTCCAACGGCTTTCTTAACGACTCTCGAATTCTATGCGATTTTAATTCAAACTTTTGGTATAGTAGGATAGGAAACAAACCGGACCGTGACCCTTTCCTCATCCATTTCTTTTCCGCCCAATTCAGCCTACAGCAAAGCGGGTAAATTTGTAAAAGCACAATGACGGCGATGGCGATACCCACCGGCGGCGGTCTACGCCGCCTTCACTCTCGTCCATGGCTCCAAAGCCTCCGCTTTACAACTCCAGTATGTTCTCTCTCTACGCTCGCCTCTTCTTGTCTTTCTCGATCCTCTTCAATCCCACACTCAGAGGAGCCCACAACTACTGTAATGAAGCATAAAACAAGTGAAAATAATAGCGAAAATCTCACTTCTTATTTCCCGAAGCGAGGTCAGACTTTAGAGCTAGTGTGCGAAACCTTAGCTTTCAAAGGCAAGGGTATATGCAAGGTGGCAGACACTGGCTTTATAGTCATGTGCGATCGCGCACTCCCGGGTGAGAAGTTCGTTGGCCGTGTCACACGTAGAAAAGATAATTACGCTGAGGTGCACTTGTTTGTGTTCTTATTTTTGTTTTGCTTTGTGTATTTCTTATGTTTGACGAAATGTCTGGATGAAATATAAATATTTGTTGAATGAGGGGTTTTTTATTGTTTTGGTGAAATGGGAGTGCAGGTGAAGAAAGTGAAGACGATATCTCCTCACTGGGACTGTGTGGTGGCGCCTTGTGAATATGCATCATATTGTGGAGGTTGTAAAACGCAGAATTTGTTGTATGAGGCCCAGGTCAGGGCTAAGGAGCAACAAGTGCATGAATTGATTGCATACGTTGGCAAATTTTCAGATAAAGACCCAGAAATTAGGGGCGTCATGAAGCCCATCGTTCCTTGTGATATCCAGTTTCACTATCGAAACAAGGTTAATGAAGAACTCAACTCAGCAGTATGAAAAAAATATTATTTGGATTTTGATTGAGAGCATTGTAGACTAGTTTATGTGTCTTGGTTGTCTTTTCAGCCAGTGGAATACCTCTTCGGTTGGGTGGGAAGATCCTATTTTGGGATCATTTTGTATTTTAGTGGCTGAAGAAGCATAAATCCATAATATTTGTTGCTTATGGATCCATTTCTATTCTGAGATAGTTATACTCAAGAACATAAGAACAACAAAATTCACACGTTAGTTTCTGATTAGGGAATATCCTTGTTTTCTCTCTTACAGGTTGCAAATTCTTTCACTGTAGTAATTAAACCCTGACTAATGATGTTTAAGATTTAGAAAGAGCACAGCCATACTTTTATGAGATTACGCGGTTTCAAATAAGGAGGGGAAGTTCACATCAGAATGCTTACCATGTTGATTATGTAGATGTATTGAATACACATTAGTACAATAACTAGTCCATAGTTCTACAAACGTGGCTATGAATCTCTAACCAGTTCAGCCACAAATTTTTTTGGGGCAGCACTCTTTTAATGGATGGGAATGGAGGGAAGGAGATCAACAAAAGAAGGGACAATGAAAAATATTAAAAGGCAAAAATGGAGATAATGATTAAGCTTTTAAAACTTCTTTTGTGGCTATGCAGATGGAGTTCTCTTTTGGCACCAGAAAATGGCTACCTCCAGAATTGTTACTACAAGAGGGTGATGAAAACAATGAATATGCTTTGGGACTGCATGCCCCTGGCTTTTTTGATAAGGTCCTGAATATAGACAAGTGCTTGTTACAAAGTGATCCAGCCAACAGGGTATGCGGATAGTTATCTCAATTACGCAGACCCACAATTTTTTATTTTCTAGAAATTCATTAGAATTCTGCATGTTCTTTTGGCAATATAACAATTTTTTTCTTGCATTGTCTGAAGTTGTGCTTGCTTCATCCGCTTAATGGATTTGACATAGGCACCTTTTATTTGTAACCTGACAACATGACAGCATATGGAAATGATCACAGGTCTACCTGCCTCTTTATGTGAGTGAGGTCTACTGTGAATCTTTGAGCTTACATTTGCAAATCTGCCAATATGCCTCTTTATGTGAGTGTGGTCTACCGTGAAGCTTTGAGCTTACATTTGCAAATCTGCCAATATATAATGCCCTTTCCATGTAACCTTAAAATGTTGACGTGTCTCCGCTTCATGCTATTGAGTAGTATATGCAAGGATAGTTCTCATGACTTGGGATTTCGAAGTACCAGATGAGAATATTAAGAAAGGTAAGAATTATTCTTGATAGTTAAAAAAATAAAAGTAAAAAGTTATAATTTAGCCCTTGTTTAGCAAGTGTTTTAGTTATAAATACTTTTGGTCAAACCACTTTTTATTCACACATTTATAGAACCCACAAGTACTATCTGTTAAGAAATATACAGTTGAGGATATCACTAGATGATGAAACTGTTATAGCATTTGGCAATTTTGTCCTTTGCGATTCAACTTTGTTTTGGAGAAACCGAATCTGCTCGAGTTCTGATGTCAGCTGGAGTGCTAAATTCTTTCTCTCAATTGGAGACAATTTGGACAGATGTACTATCTGAATAGGTACAGTAATACCATCTCGTGAAGCAGAATTCAGATCTATCCATTTTCTCATAGGTACAGTAGAATCCTTTAATACAGTAATTTGGTTGTCTATTCCCCCTGAGCTATCAGATCCTTCTGATTCATACTGAGGAGCAAAACCAGTAGCATATCCAGGAGGGAACCTATCCTTCTTAGCCATAGTAATACCCTGAAATTCATTCCACCCAATTAATCAATCTCTTTTGCCCAGTTGAGCAATATAATTGTTTCTGCATAAAACCAATGCACCACACCAATTTCTTAAATCCACCAATAGATCATATATTTACATAATTCCTAAATAAATAAACCTTGTAACGTTCCAATAATCTCTGCAACTATCCAATAATTTTCACATCTCTACAGTCCATCTGCTCATCAGATTTTGTAATTGAAATCCGTATTTAGTGTTGACGTTGAAATGAATTAAAGGATTATGAACATGTAACTTACGATCTAAGTCAAATAATGAAAAACAAAGATTTTTAATTCAAAATCCGTTCATATTCTCTTAAAACTTTCCTTTCTTTTCTTTTCCATTCTCCCATACTTACAGATCATACTAACTTCATTAACCTACTTACAGCAAAAATACACTAATTTACGGTACAAAAAACTAAACCCTAAGCATAATTACCTTGACTCAAATACCCTTCGAGTTGCAAGGAGCGAATTTTCCTCCGCAAGCTTGCCACAGAAGAAAAGTAATTAAGAACTTATTAATCAAGAAGGCAGCAAAGAAACCTTAATTTTACAAGCTCAAACTAAACCACCAGAGTAATGGATAAGTAGGAAAAATCCAAGGTTCCCGAAACCCTAAAGTAATCAAATTCTCACTGAATCAGAGGGAAATTCTTCAAATCACAAGCAACCCTAATCGCAGGACGAAGCTCCCCGAAGATTTCAACCTTCCAACTAACACGTACACTATTTTACAATAAATACAGAGACAGAAAAGCGTGTTTATTGTGAGAAGTAAAAGTAGTAAATTTCTTGGCTTGTCTTTACTTATAGAACCACAGCGGTAGTCTGGAAAATTATCAGTTTCGGCTAAATCAACGGTATGGCAGTGCGTGAAATTTCAGTCGCTAGATCTCGATCTGACGGATAACAAGTGTCCAGGTACGTTGAATCCGATATTTTTGACTTGCGGTATCTAATTAGAAAGGTATGATAGCACTACCACTTGGTGAGTCATAAGCAGATTAGAGCAATCAGACTTAGTCAAGCAGTAATCTGATTGGGTGGTGATCATTAAATTGTGTGACAGGGGGTGAGTTTACCAAAGCTTTTCGAACTTCTAGAAGCTGCTCGTCCGCAACAGCTTAAACTGTAATCACGCGTCATTTGCGCGTATTTATAGTTTTGGAGTTTAGTGCAAAAGCCACGAAGTTAAACCCTTTTGATGGCTATTATTTTAAATAAATAATGTTTTACATACTTTTTTTTTTTAATACTATGTAATTAAAAAGTAAACAATTTTTTTTAACTTTATGTGTAAAATATTTTATTATGTAAATATATGATTAAAAATGAGTATGAAAATTAAATAGTTTTATTTTAACAAGAGATTGAGCCATTGTTTGGCCTCATTTTGAAAAAGAAAATGTATTTTGAAATAATAATTTTTTGAAAAATAAGAAAGAGTTATCAATTTACGTGTAATATTATTTTATTAAAAAATGTATTTTTAAACAATGGTTATTGCAATTTACATTTAACACTCTTGCTTAGACATCTACCCTAGATCGAGATGGGAAAAGGATCGGGAAAAAAAAGGGTTAAATATAGCAAAATCAATAGTGGAAAGTTAAAGAAACAAATAAAATGATTAAATCTTAGGAGTGAATTGGTAGGTTTTTGAGATTAAATTAGTCGATTTATTGTGTGAATCAAGTAGTTTTGAAGGTAATTTTTTGTTTGATTTGATAGTTATTTTAATGATTCTGAAATTTTTCCTTTTACCATGTAACTTCATAGAATTTTTATTTGGTTTGTTATATTCACAACATATTTTTTTTTGTAAGTACACCAAATTATAATTATATAAAGGTCATTAAACTTTATTCATTACCATACTTATATTCTTTCTTATTTTTAACATTTCACTAATCTAAAAATATTGTCCTTAATCATGGTTTTCGTCCAAAAACATTATTATGTGCTTTAAAATGAGGGTTAAATATTTAGTCGCATTTTTGCAATATATATATACTCTCAAAAATGCAATGGACAAATAAGTCATTTTACTTTTCTTAGCCTCTGTTTGGTGCACATTTTTTAAAAATGAATGTATTTTTACTGTTGAAGTGATGTGGGTATGTAGTTGAAAAAAAAAAAAGTTAATGATGTGATGAAAAATATTATTTTATTGAAAAATATGTGGTTGAAAAATAAGAATGAAAAAAATAATGTAGTTCAAACAGGGCCTTAATGAAATTTTTAATAGGAATTATAATTAGGAACAATTTATGTTAATTTTATAATAAGAATACGATGAAAAAAGTCTGAGACAAAATTGTGATAATGTATAAAGGTTATGAACATTTTCTACAATTAAAATATAGTATAGTTATTAAAAATTGTGGTGTGAATATATTTAGCATTTTCATTTTTAATTAAACTAGCTGATTGAATCCAATGTTGACAACGTTGTCCTAGTTTTTTTTTTTTTTTTTAACTAAAAAACAACTTTTTAATAATTTTTTTGCAAAAGTTGATGGGATATTTGATTAAAAAATTGTGAATCACTTAAAATATATGATTAAAATTTATTGTTAGTTTTAACTTTAATTTTTGGCCAAAACTTGCTCTAAAGCCACCAAAATACTCACAATGCAAGACCCCACCTTGTATTTTAAAAAAAAATATACGGGCCGCATCATGTGTGTGTTATGTTGGTCTTCTATGACTTTTGCTTCAGTACATGAAACAAATCTCTTAATTTTTATTAAATTTTAACCCACACCAAATTGTGGCTGAAAATTCATCAATTTCTTAATTATTTTTATCCCATGCAACTGAACAGTGATATTTCTTTGTACGTGACTCGTATCTATGATAGATTAAAAAATTTCCCTGATTGGACATCTTTGACCGAAGATTTCTAAGCTTATAACTATTTGATACTTTTTCTATTGGGAGTGCGCTTCCCTATTGTGAGATAATTGTACAATAGGGGTGTCAACCTCGTCTACAAATAACAAAATTCAAAATCAAACTCACTTCTATTGGAAGAGTTAAACTTTTTTGTCAAAAAAAAGTTGATACACTTGAGACTTGTTTGGACCGAATTAAAATCTGATTTTAATTTAAATCAAAGTAAAACAATCAATATTAATCACATCTTTTATGTGTTACACATCTTTTCAACCACACATTTCAAAAACTTTTATCACAATTCAATTAAAATCTAATTTTGATCATTACCAAATACCCTCTTATTAACATATATTCACATGGGAGAGGAACCTATGTGAATAAAAAAGTCAAAAAAATCCTCCCCCAATTGTGAGTGGTTTGTCATATCAGCATAGCAAAATTGCTATTGAAAAGTTCTTAGTGTCCGTTTGATTGGAAATGTGGAATTTGGGTGAAAACAAAATGAATTAAAGGGAATTAAATTGCCTAAAATTTGTTTTACTGAGAATTGTAATTAATTGTGTTTGATTGGTATAATTTTCCACTTGAAAAATGTTGAAAGTTTGATGTTCGTTTGGCTTCGTTTTTCATGGAAATTGTTTATTAAAGTGATAAATTTTTTGCCATTTGGTCTAAAATTTGTTCCAGTTACCAAACAAGAAAAAATTAAATTAAATTACCATACTGAATATCATTCGTTTGGCTTTGTTTTGTATGAAAATTGTCAATAAAAATGATAATTTTTTTTACCTTTATGTCTAGAATTTTTTTCCAATTGTACGAAAAAAAAAATGAAGTTCCACCAAATTGGTGGAAATTGGTTTTCCACAAAATCAAGGAATGTGGCACACGTGTGAGACAAAAACAAGAAAATGAATTCCGTGGAAAAAAAAAAGTATCAAACAAGCTAAAAGTGGGAAATGGAATTTGAATTCCATTTTTCATGGAAAAGATTGGCCAATCAAACAAGCCCTTACTTTATTGATCAATTTCGTACATATTAAAATAAAGAAATATTGTTTATTGATGCGAAAAGATTTTTGAAAGATTCTAATTTGAAGCTGCAATTTGGAAACATTTCCCCTTTGTTTTATTTTGTTAAAAATCAAATTTTTAATTAGATTTTTTATAAAATAAAATAATTAAATGTGTTATTAAAAAGTTG
Organism: Fraxinus anomala; assembly: GCA_903798345.1. Taxonomy (NCBI): domain Eukaryota; kingdom Viridiplantae; phylum Streptophyta; class Magnoliopsida; order Lamiales; family Oleaceae; genus Fraxinus; species Fraxinus anomala. Next base: position 11,616 of record CAIGRN010123292.1, on the reverse strand, counting down.
ATAGAAGTTATAAAATTCATGTAATTGAAAGTAAATTTAATAAAAAATGAGTTTTAAAAAAACAAGGTCAAACATGGGCTCAATATGTTCCAGCGGCACATCACAAACCCCCATGTTGCAACATCCTAGTTTGGATGAAAATATGCTTCCTTTCTTCTTATCAAAGCTTCAAAATATTTTCTTAAAAGGGAAAGTTTATACAGATATTTTTACATCAAACAATATATACAATAAAAATATTTCGAAAATCAAATCAAGATCATGAAAATATTAACTCAAGAAAGACTCTGAACTTATCTTTTAAGAATATGGAAGTATTTTTGTGACCCTTCTTGCGATACTGTATAAAGATAATAAGCAATTCCGATATCCTTGAATTTGTACCTCATTTGGTCCTAAAATTGAGCATTTATTCCATGCTCCAGCGGCACCCTAGACCGACTTACATGAACCACGTTACAAAGATTGCTCGACTGTTACCTACTCTATATACTCGAAATTGGGCTTAAAAATAATTTATTTTTTTCATAAATGACCATATATTACATGACTTACTTGATGGTGTGTGAAACATATTGTCATTAGAGCAATGCTATATGTGTACAAAATTGGATAGTTTTTGAAATAATTGGTCTAAATCTTGTCACGCTCATTTTGTCAACCAATTTTGTAGCTCAAATTTGTACACATAGCATTAGTGTTGTCGTTAACTTCTATATTCTATTATTTGAACCAATTTGATCGCTATTACTTGTCTCGATATATTTTCTAAATCCCCATTATACTCTAATTGGGTGTCGTAGAGTGCAATTTTAGTGATGAGAGAATTGAAACTCCGTGTAACAATTCCATGCGAATGTTTGGACTTGCTGTAATAGTTTTGAGAATTTATCATCATTTAGTTGTTGAGAAGCTAGAAAGCTTCTCATCAAGTTCTTAGAGTCCTTGGACGTCGATTATATTTGGTATCTTGGGTGGAATTTAGACATCTTGAGTGAGCATTTAAAGTACTCTTTGTTGTTAGAAATCCTGCAAGTGGTGCGGTGATGTTGACGATTGCTATGACGCCAAAGGCTACACGATTAGAATTGACCATACCTTGTGGACATGCAAATCACTGGCCAATATCTTTCTAATACGATTTCTTCTTTCTACGTGTTTTTATTGGAAAATATTGTTTTCCTTATTTCACGTGATTTTTTATTTTTTATTTTTCACTTTTGTAGTATTTTTAGGGTTTGGCATGCATCTCTATAAATATTAGATTTTTTTACAAGTTTTATATTACTGAAATAAAGAATAAATGTGTGAGTACAGTTATTATATTTGTTTTTTCCATATTAGTCAATTGAATAAAATATTTTGTTCATCTGCCAATTAATTCTTTTTCTTTTATCTTGTTATTTGTTTGCAATCAAATACTTCATATTGTGTCATATATATTATCTTCATTCGTATTATTTTGCAACAAGTGGTATCGGAGTTATTAGTTGTGATTTGTTCGAGATTTTTGTTATTGATGGTAGCCATGAAGTATGAAATTTTGCTCTTAGATTGCAATATAAAATTCTCGTTGTGACAAGTGAAGATGTGAGTCGTACTCGCACAGATGAATTTGAATGATGCGTTGTTGGAATAAGATAAAATGTCCACAATTTGGACGACGAGGGAAAAATAACGGAAGGATCGAAAGGTACTTCCACATATCCATCTTTATCTCTCTAACAATATTTTTAAAGACGTTTTGAAGGAAAAAACGACAGCTGCGTTGTAGTTGAAATTAGAGCAATTGTGCATAACTAAAGGTCTGACAAGCAAATCGCATCTGAGGTAGAGGTTGTATTCTCATTGCATGGTAGAAGGCGGATCTTTGGAAGATCATCTAGCTGTGTTCAAGGAGATCGTTGCTGATTCGGAACTTTAGATGTAACGTATGATAAAGAATATTTGGTCTTAATCCCTTTGTGTTCGCTGTCCGCTTCGTTTACTTCATTTAGAGACACGATCTTATATAATCGTGATACTATCATCATTGAAAACTCATATGATGCAAAGTCAGGGAAAACTTATGAAATTATTTCCATATTGAACATTGGACATATAAGAGTTCCGAATTAAAAGAAAAGATGAAGTATCTGGTTGGATATGAGGCTAGAAATGGAGAAGGTCTCATGGTTCATGGTAATCGAAGAAAGGGTAAGTCGATGTCAAGTTTCAGTAATCAAGTTTATTATTATTGAAACAAGGAATAACACATTAATAGGGATTGTGACAAATTGTAGAACAAATGTAATTTGACTACAAATCATGGGAAGTAATCAAATACTTTAGAAGAGAACAACATAGCCAAAAACTATGTGAGTAATGGAGATGTTTTGACGATTTCTGACATGGAATCTAAATTAGATGATGAATGGATTTTAGATACAACTGTACATTCCATATAAGTCCCAATTGGGATTTGTTTGAAAAATATGGAATGGTAACACAAGGTGACGTTGTCATAGGTAACAACGAACCTATCAGGTGGCTAATATTGGTAGTGTCGGATTGAATCTGGTGGATGGAACGTGTAAAACACTTGATCATGTTCGACATATTCCAAACTTGAAGAATCATCACATTTCTTTGAGTACTCTTGATTCAAAAGGGTACACGTTCTCTAGAGGAAGTGGAGTTTTGAGGGTTCGAATGGGTGTTCATGTTGTATTGGAGGGGCGGAAGATGTCCCAATTATACATCTTGTAAGGTTAGACAGAATTTGTGAAGAAAAGTCAATACAGATTTAGTATCGTAGTGGAGCTTCAATTTGGTATTGTACCTTTGGGATTTGGCTTAGGGTCTATATTGAAGAATACTATTCGGTCAAGTTTGGAATATATGGATAATTCCACTTTGTCATCATTACATAAGGTTCCATTGTATTAAACTGTTAGGGATAGACTAATTGGACATAGGTACATGGATGCTGATTCGATTGCACATGTTTTTAGCATTTTTGAAGGTGTTGAGACTAGTCATGAGCCTTATATAAAATAATTGGAAGTTGATTCTGTTACAGGGTGTACTTCGACACTATTTGTTAATTTCTAATTCTTTGTAAATTTTGGAGAACCCCATATTTGGGTTTATGTATCTGTGTGGATACCATGAAAGAGAATGAATATTTTTGAAGAGATCGAATTCTTCGTTGTAGTGAATTTATTTTCAAGGTGGAGAGATTTTGGAGTTTCATTCGTTGTTTTGAAATTTATGTTAATGTGGAGATTATTGAGTTTTTGACTCAAATTATGTTGGATTTTTGATAAAATAATTTTTTTCTTTCCACGTGTTTTTATTGGAAAAACAGTCTTTCCTTTATTCTTCGTGATTTTTTTATCTTGTTTCCATCTTTGTAGTATTTCTAAAGTTTGACATGTACTCCTATAAATACTAGACACTTTTCACAAGTTTTATATTATTGAAATATAGAATAATTATGTAAACAGTTGTTGTATTTATTTTCTCCATATTAGTCAATTAAATAAAATAATTGGTTCCTCTACTAGTTAATTATTTGCTTTTTATCTAGTTATTTGTTTGCGATTATATATTTCATATCGTATTATTTATATAATTACATCGATCCGTTTTATTTTATTTCCCAACAGTTGTGGCATAATGTCGGTATATGAAACTTCTCTTTAACAATAATATTCAACTATTATAGCATATTGACACTTAAAAAGAACTTTTTACTAAGATCCAACCCTACTTATGTGAGACACTACAATATTGTAGCACGCCGAATCCACAAGCATCAAAGCATATGAGTTATGAGCATAATTTTTTTGTTGTTGGGCAATATAGTAATCCTCAACGCCTATGCTAGAGCATCACTGCTCCCTTGGATGTGTTTATAAATAAAAACAAAAAAAATAACAATAAATATAAAAAATAAAAATAAAAAATGTTTTAAAAATATGGTGTGCCATGATTGTGGTTTTTTAGAGCTAAAGGTAAGTGGACCCCTTGATTTAACGTCTACGATAACGAAAAACTCTTTTAAGTTGGCTAACAGATGCTAATGAAATGACTAAATTGACGAAACGACTAAATTTGCATTGAAGCTAATGTCTAATGACTTTATTGTATCAAATTAAAGTTCAGAGACTACGATACAAGTTCACTAAAAGGTTATATAACACATTTCATTTAACGCAAATGTATTGTAGTGTAGAGTTTAATGCAAATGGCTTGCCATAAAAAACTCTAGGATTATTTGCAATTTTCACACCCTAGAAATACATCAAACTCTCATTTTTATCTTCATAAAACACGACAATGACATTTTGAACGTGAAACTTTAATGAGGGACCTACCGTTAGAATATATGATTTTTGTGTAAATAATGTTATTTAGCAAACTAGCACCACTGACGTTACAACACCAATTTATGTGACATTATATGTTTGACTCAATGAAAGGTAAATTTAAGTAAATCTAATTAAAAAAAAAAAATCTTCCATTGATTTCAATTTGAAAATTTAGAAGAAAAAAAAAATCTCATACTAACACTTTCTTAAAGGAGATTCGATTCCAATAATTGTTCGTCTCATTTGGTGATAATGAAAATTGTTTCCATTGTAATAATTAGTAATTAACAACAGTATTTAGAACAACTCTAAAATACTCTATTTTTAAAAGGTATATTTTACAATTTAGAGAGTATCCATAATGTTAGAGAGTAAAAAAATTTAAATACTGCAACATACTCTTTAAATTTAATACTTAATTTTACTATTTCCATAAAATACTTATTATTTTCCCTCTATTGAGAATTAAAATACTTTGAATACATTCAATTATAAAAGAGTGGGTTTGGCTCTCCAAATTTAGAGAGTCAAACTTACTTTCTAAATTAAATTATTAATTTAAAAAGTCTCTTGAAACATAATTTTAAGGGTTGACTCTTTAAAATAGAAAGCATCTTATTTTTAAAGAATTTTTAGAAATACTCTTAGGTTTACTAGTTGCTAAAAAATTGTTAGCCAATGTAAGCAATCTTTGTTATACACTATGACCCTGCTTGGTTAATTTTTAGTAGATTATAATAAAAGTTGAGAAATTGTATGGTTGTAAGGATAAAAGTCGACGATCCAATAAAATATTTGGTTAAAATTAATTATTACTCTTAACTTAAATATTTATCAACTTTTTTAACTAAACCGAATAAGAACTACACGTTTTATTATTTTCCATGAACGTCGTACACCTAAAGAAAAAAAAAAAAGAAAACAAAAGAAAACAAAACTACCCACAGCCTAAGAAAACTAAGGGAGGCATTTGATTTTTTGTATTTAGTTTAGTAAAACATTTACTACTTGTTTAATTTGATATTTTTGAAAATAACATCAAATTTATAACATAAAATTCAAAACATATTTTTAATATTTTTAATGAAAACATAAATTTTGAGAAATAAAGTAATTCAATTCTTCCTTGATTCATGAGAAGATATAAATTCATGAAAGAGTTTGATGAGACTCCCGTGGACTTTCATATAAAAATTCTGTTTGCAAACCAAAATAAATCTTGAACTTCCAAACTTATTTCATTTTGGCAAATCATTTTCTGCTTTTAGGGTTTATTTTAAATTATAGAAAGAGTAATGTTATTTACTATCGCTGATGTTTAATATGTAGCATCACTCATATCATTAAATTACATGTTCAATTAAATATAAGAATTTATGATTCATTTATTAGAAGTTATGATATGTTGACACCTAATTTGGTGATCTAACATTACTGATACTACATAATATTAGCACGAGCCGAGCTTCGGCTTGGCAGTTACTCGTGAGTCGAGCTCGACTTTGCTCACGAGCTCATGGTTCGGTTCGGCTAGGCTCGCAAGCTCGCTTATTTATTTATTTATTTTTTTAACTATACCTAAACTTTAAAAAAAATAAAATTGAACGAGTCGCTCATAAAAAAGAGCCGAACAGGCTCAGCTCATGCTCGGGCTCATCAAAAAGACGAGCCCATGTAGCTCGTGGCTCGTTTTTGACGAGCCGACGAGCCGAGAGACAAAACACGAGCCTGAGCAGCTCGTGGCTCGTTTTTGATGAGCCGACGAGCCGAGAGGCTCTATTGCCACCACTAGTATTATTCTAGAAATCCCTCACCAGTTTCAGTACCCTGGCTATTTGGACTGCGTGAAAAAGTGCACACTCTTGGAGCTACGCCAATCTCGTACCTGTAGTTGAATCGAGCTCTTTGTCTGATAAGCCTATGGGAAAACCCATTCCCCTGCCCTCTTATTTTCCTATTTTACTCCTTTCTCATTCCCCATCCACACCTACCTCACCTAACCCCAACCAAACCAAACAAAAATCCACCCACTCCATTTGCAGCCTTATTAAAATATTAATTTAAACACACCACATAAATTTCTACGTCAAATTATTATTTTTATTTACGTCAAATTTCAATATTGTCCGTATTAAATTCATTCATTTAAACACGCTACATAAATTTTATATATTCATTCCACTTTATATCCATTCTTAATAAAATATTAAAAGTTTAAAAAAAATTTATTTTTACCCACGTCAAATTTCAATATTGTTCTTATTAAATTCATTAATTCAAACACACCACATAAATTTTATATATTCATCACACTCTAAATACATCCTTAATACAATTTGAAAATTTTAAAAAATCACTATATTCATCTGAACTTTAATATAAAGTAACTAAATAGACGGCACTTCTATGTAGAGCAGCCATTAAAGGTGGGGGCAAAACTTCCATTTTCTAAAATGATTATGTTCTTTCAAAAATAAAAATAAAAATTGATGAAATTTGTCTTCAAATATTTCTCTTATGGTAATACTAAATTCATCGAATTCACAATAAAACATAATCTTTATTTTTTTCAAATTCTTCTTTATATACTGCTATATCTTTATATATTTCCTCTAATGGTAATCCTTCTATTGTTGTTTTGATTTCAATTGAAAATGATATTTTATAATTATTAGAATTTTATGATTTTACTTGATGATATTTTATAATTATTAAAGTTTTAGTTAAATAAAAAATATAAAAAAATTCAAAAGAATTTAATAAAAATAATATTAGTGGATGAATTTAGAACGATACATTTTTATTAAATTTTATATATACCTACTTAAGTAAATTTACATGAAATTAAAAAAATAATATACTTATCTTTTCAAAAGTATATGTAAATAGTGACTCCCTTTTTAATTGATACACTACATTTTAATCGTAATTAAAATATTCAATCTTTGCTCATTATAGCCATTATTTTCTTAATTTTTTCTCTCAAATTATTATCTTCAACCTTCTATTAATTATTGTGTCTCATCTTTGATAATGATTTATATTAAAATATTTTATTTTCATGCTTCAAAATGAGGACGAAATATTTTTTGTACTTTTTATTCATTTTGTTTAAATATGATGAAAAAATAAGTTGTTTTACTCTATTTCAATGAACTTTTGAAGAAAATTATTATCAATACAAAATATGTTAACTAATGAAAAATTTGACGATAAGAATGACATGAAAAACGTTAATGATATAAGTTATATAACGAGTAAAAATTAAGAATCTTAAGTATAATTAAAATAGGGTACCACCATTTACATCTATAGAACCCTCTTCAACTTAAATAATAAAACCCTACTAATAATAAAATACCCTCTTCAATTGATTTAAAAAAAATAAAATGAAATCAACACATTATTTTAGTTATAATTCTTTCATGATATTGAAAATGGAATCTTATTTTTTATGCTTTGTTTTAAGTATTAGTTTGCAAATGAAAGTATACGAGAAATTTCAAAATAAGTTTCAACACCTGTCCAAATATTTTTACATTACAAAAGGAAACAAGCTTAAAATTACCAATCAAAACACAAACAACCAAAATTATTAGCTTATAATAATAATAATAATTATTATTATACAATTTGAGGAGGGATTTGTTTGGTTGCATGAACAATATACTCTTGAAGAATCCAATATATTCAAGAAAAGAGGCTCGCTAACCTTTGCAACTAAGTATTAAAGTACCAACATGGCAATATAGAAAAAGAAAAGTAATTAGATATTGATAGTGATTTGATGAATCTAATATTGTAAAATTTTAAAATTGTATTAAGAATGTATTTAGAGTGAGACGAATATATAAAATTTATGTGGAAATATAATGTTTAAATGAATGAATTTAATAAGGACAATAATGAAATTTGACGTGAATGAAATTAGTATTTTTTTAAATTTTTAATATTTTAATAGGGATGGATATAGAGTGAGATAAATATATAAAATCTGTGAATGTAAATAGTGGTACCCTTAAAATATAGTGCAAGACATAAAAATTGGGGTGTTAATATAATTATCATTTTTTTTGTTTATTTATTTAATATACAAAATTTAAAGTTACTATTTTCCCTTTGTCCGTCAGAATTTGGTCAAAGTCAAGTGTTTAATCAACCAAGAGACTTATAGATGAAAATCAACCATTTGTCATTCTGTGGCAACTAAATTAAATATTTGTGATTATAGATGGTGCAAATGAAAATTTTGGGTAATGTCTGAAAATTTTAGAACCATAGCTACAACTATTCTAAAAATTATTTTGTAAGTTTGTCTCACAATATTATCTTCACCGATTGTAATGAGTTATGCTTTTCGTCATGATTATAGATAGCAATCATGCTATAAGTACAGATAATTTTGACAGACAATACATAACGTGAAATTATTAGAAGATGAAGAGAGAGAAATATCATGCGCTGCCACGTAGCGTCGTATAAATTCTGTCAATATTTTTCTGTATTCATGACTTTTCCTTATAGATAGGGGTGGATGAGGAGGGGGAATAGGTCACATGACCCCAAATATATTTTTTTTACAAAGCCCTGTTTGATATAGATTAAAATTTTAATTTTAATTTAAGTCTTTGTTAATAATTAATTTTAACTACATATTTTATAACATCCACTACTTTTCAACTTTATCAAAATATACCAAAAATCTGATTTTAATCTCCACTCATAATAGATCCGAGCCTTTTCTCTTATACTCTCTCATGTTTTATTTTACCAAAACTCTTAACCCTTCTAATTCTTCAAAATTTGTCTATAATTTCTCTACAAATTACCACATCTACTACAAATCCTCACTTCCAAATCAAAATTTTAATTAATTAGAACCTAAATTTACGTTTTTTGCTATCAATTTGCTTTAACAGTGTTACAAAGTGATTGCTATTAGTCCACCATTGTCCTCGTTGTCCATGCAATTCTAGACCCACCTTTACTGTAGAACCTTCGACACGGTTAAATTAAGTTATTTTGCCTTTAAAAAGTGAAACGTAACAAGTGGCAGACTAGTAATTTTTAATTTTGACCTATGGTTGATCTTTGTTTTGATTATAACAAATAAATTCTTTTGTCTTTAACAATTGAATTCAAGTCTTTATACTTATTATGACCAAATTGATCAATTGAAGACAAAATGATTGCTACCAAAAGACTCGTATTTATGATCAAAGAAAATTGAGATGGAAGCCGAGCAATCATGCCAAATCAATCGAAGCATTCATGTCGAATCAAGCATTCATTGAATCCATATGTAAAGGTAAAATATTTTAATTTTTAACCATAAATCACTGAAAGTTCAAAAGTTAAAATTTTTATGTATAAGTCATTCTGCTCATCAAAGTTTTTCTTACCAACACTTGACTTTCATTCATTACTATAAATTAAAGTGTCAGTCTATTTATCTCTTAGTACTTAATTTGATCATATCATTTATTAAGAGAGATGTTTCAAATTATAAAATCAACTTTTATTTAAATTTGTGGGTTGTGTTGAAGTTTCATAAAGCTCGACATTGTATAAGAATCAGTGCTCCTTATTTGTAAGTCATCGGTAGAATTGTAAATGGTGGAATTGCACCACAAGTCAATCAACATAGTGAAAAGGACTTGCTCGTGTCGGAGAGTTTGATAACGGAGGACGTAGATCATTGCTTTGAATCGAACCTCCACAATTATATCGTCGGCATCATCTCTCCCTTTTACTTATCTCATTTAATTATTTGATTTTATATTTCTAGCTTTAACTTGCTTGAATTTATATTAATTCTTCGAAAAAAATTTAATAACCAATTCACCCCCTTATTGGTTAGCCATTCTTGAGCTATCAATTGGTATCGGAGCGAGATACTTATTTTTAAAATTAAGATTTCACAATTTTGAGCAACGACTAACTACAATCTTCAAAATCTTGAAGGGTATTCTACTAATCGTCGTCCTTTCTTTGATGGCACGCATTATAATTATTGGAAAGTTAGGATGATGATATGCATTCAATCAATAGATTTTAATATATGGGAAGTTATTGAATATAGTCCTTATGTGCCTACCAAGACTATTCAAATTGTTGGCCAACCCGATCATATCATTCCAAAATTTAGAGAGGAATATGGTTAAGATGATAAAAGAAAATTATCTTTGAATGCTCAAGCCAAAAATCTACTTTATTGCGCCTGAGATAAAAATGAATTTAATCGTATTAGTGCAAGTGATTCCGCATATGACATTTGGCATGCACTAGAAATTACTCATGTTGGACTAGTAAAGTAAAGGAAACTAAAATTAATCTCTTGCTTAAAGAATTTGAAGTTTTTTTCAAGAAACAAGATGAACCAATTGTTAACATGATTATTCGATTCACCGAGATTGTTAATGGTTTCAAAAGGGTTTGATCGAAAATTTACAAACAGTGAAATTGCAAGTAAAATGCTCAGATCACTATCGGGGGAATGAAGCTCATTAAGAATGTTGATAGAAAATACTAAGATATCAATTCATATCATTTGGAAAAACTTTATGACACCCTGATGACATATGAGCTCAACAATGTCGAGACTAAGGAGAAAATGATAAAAAACAAAGAGGAGTCAAAGGAGTTCCCTAAGTGCCAAATTGCTCTTAAATCGACAATCGAGGAACGAACTAAAAGTAAAAATATGAGTGATGAAGAGCTCGATGATCTAGTCATTCTTGTCAAAAAATGGAGAGATTTTCAAAATAATCGAAGATTCCAAAAGAAAGAAGAAAATGGTGAAGAAAGGAGCAAGAAAATCATTTGATATGATTATGACAAACCCGATCACAAGAGAATCGAGTGCTCAAACAAGAAGAGAAATATCAAGAAAAAGGCGCTTCAAGCAACATGAGATGAAAGTGAAGATAATGATCATGATGGAAATGATAATCAAGAAGAAATCGTCAACACATGCTTCATGACAATCGAAGATGAGGTAAACTCTATTGAAAAATGTTCATATGATAATTTATCTACCTCCTATAATGAAATTCTTGAAAATTTTGAAAAACTTGCTCTAAATCACTCCATTATTAAAGAGAAGCATTACTTGTTGAAAAGTGAAATGAAGAAAATCTTAGAAACTAAAAAGGAAAATGTTGACTATGACTTATTGATTAAAAAAAATTCTTCATTGAAAGAAAAAATTGAATACTTAACTAAAATTATTTATAAATTTACTCAAGGTAAGAAGAATTTT
>CAIGRN010123275.1:0-12401 GCA_903798345.1 Fraxinus anomala | reverse complement strand
TATATATATATAGATATATATACACACACACAGATAATTTTGTTTTTGGTGTCCCTACAATGATGAGGCCGTGTGCAGCCTCTGATTTCCATAAACAAAGTATGCACATAAGCACCAGCAATGGATATATGCATAAATTATTAAACCAATATATCAAATTTTTTATAACAACTTTTATCATTTATAAACAGAATATTATGACTTGTCTATTTTCCATGTGTCATCTAAACAAATTGCATACCATTTCAGATGTGAATACTACATAATAGGTTTAATTGATGTTTCGCATGCAAATAAAAATAACATAAAAATACATAGATTAATGAAATCCGTCTTAAGATTGTTGGATAAATTAGTGCATGAATTATATTCCGTTAATAAAAATTACACACATGCAAATACCAGAGTAATGACTTACTGAATCATAGTACACGCATAATAATGAACAAATTATTACTTAGCAAAATGTAGAAAATGTAGAAATCGAAGGAGCTAAAATGAACCGAGGTATGTGAATGCAAATCTCCTTAAGATGGATTTCGCACCCTGCACTGGTGCTAACATGATTAAATAAACGTTCGTCTTCCAAGATACAACATTATTAATTTTGTCGAGCGAGCCAACACTTGATTGTACTCTTCTAGAATTGAAGATATCGAATAGTAAATATCGAACATGAAACTCAAAATAATATAGAAATTATTTTGACAGAATTCAAAAAAAAAAAAAAAAAAGAATTCGAAATCAATTATTTTGAATGAAGAAAATGGAATTAGGAGGGTCCTATTTATATATTTTCATATGTCTCTTCGTAACGGTCACATCTTTTGACAAAATTAATTGCAACCATTAGATCATATATTTTTAAGATTGCTGGTCTAGATTACACCTTTATATCGAAGGTAATGACTCTTCATTATATACCTTTTGTACTTGAAAGTCGTATCCAATCGACGCACCTGTTGGAGACTTTTTCAATTCCCACAATTAAATTCTAATATTACCCTAAAATTCCAACAAGTTAGAAAGAGCAAGTAGATAAGCTGGACAACTTAGAGAAAATAATTGAACAAGCGAAGGCAACAACTCCACCAGCTAAAATTATCCAACCGATAAAACATACATGTCATCTGTACCATTTTCACATAGGTTGAAGCCAAAGAACAAAAATAAAGTTCAAAATATACATAGTTCTTGGATCATCTGAGGAAGCTTTATATCAATTTACCTTTCTAGGAGGCTCTCGCTCAGATGCCCAATTACAAAACTTTTATGAGACAATTGCTGCTTATAAGAAGAAGTTGGCTGAATGATCTACTATGAAGCTTACGAAAAATGTCACTATAATAGTGGAAAAGCAGTTACCGGATAAAAGGAAATATCTAGGAAGTTTTACCATTTCAATAATCATTGGTGGTCTCAAGATTGACGGGCATTGTGCAATCTCTTTACATGTATCAACTTAATGTCTCTTTTCATTTTCAGGTGTTTAGGATTTGGTGAAGCAAAATGGTTAAATATTATTCTTCAATTTGCAGGTGATTGACGAGTATGTTTTTACTCAAGAGTTTTATTAAATTTTAATTTAATTGTTGACTAAATAATATCAGTATAGAACGTTTTTTATATGTTTGTTAGTGTTGTTTTAAAGGTATGGGTGGTGGAGTAAAAATGGTGCTAAAGTGAACAAACGGCCAAAAGTCAAGAAAAAGAATCAGCAAAATGGCGCATAGGCACCATGCTCAGAGCGCCCAAGTGCCAGGAATGAATATATATTTTTTTACAACAAGTCAATGCCCAAGCGCTAGAATCCAAGCGCCCAGACGCTGTGAGGAATAGCAAAACATGATTGTGAACGAAGATGTAGTGGTTAGGAGCTACACTCATAGCATCTAGGCGTTACACAGAATTGCATTGAGGCGCCTAGGCGCAACAAGCCCGCCTATTTTAAGGGTTACAGTGTTTTGACCCATTTTAAAGGCCATAAAAACCCTATATTCAATACAAACGTGGGGAAGAGTATAAATAGAAAAAAATGAGGCACTTTTTAAGTTTCGGAAATTGAGAAAAAAAAATAAATACAACTAGAGATTGAAGATCGTAATTGAAGGAAGAAAAATATCAAGAAATTCAAATTTTGAAGCATTGATTGGAAAAGGAAGAAGATCTTAGTGCAAGATTAATTTACTTTTCTACGTCGTTATTAAAAACCAGGTAATATATTCAATAACAACTTCTTGTTTTTCTTCTTCTATCATTATGAGTAGCTACATTTTACATTATGGCGAATAATGTAATTTATTTGAACCCCTTATTTTCTTTTATTTAAGATTCTTGTTATTTTATCATACATGTGTTGATTTTTCTATGAGTTTAATGTGTTGAATTACTTTATCACTAATTTGATGATTTTGTGAATCTATTACGAATCAAGAGTTGAATTTTAGATTTAGACCATATAGTAAAATCTAGTATATTAGTATAACGTGTAGAGATATCTATATTAAATATTTCGATCATCATATGAATTCTTAGAACTAATATTTCGTTTAACTGAGATAGATTCACATAGAGAGATGGAATTGAACTAATTAAATAGGCTCAATGAGAACTCGAGATGGGTAAATTAAATACCATAGAAGAATTAGATCGAACACTACATTAGACTCTTGAATCTTGAATTAAGATTTAAAGGTGATCAATAGGTGAAATTATTTAGGCCTAATATCCATCCATTACTTGAATTCACAATCAATCTTTGTGTGCATTTTAATAAATTTCAACTGTTTAAATAAAAAATTCATAATAACGTATAATTCTTTTTTTTTTAATTTCATCAAATAGGTGTTAGAAAAATTTGATTAAGTTCTAAAGTATAGTTCTCGTGGGATTGATAATCCAGACTCAAATGTCCACTATATTACATATTACAATATCGTACACTTGCGATAGAAAAATACAACAAATTTTTGGCGTCATTGCCGGGGACTATTTACTTTTATTCTTTATTTATTTTATTTTTAACTGTTATTTGATTTATTATTATTTTTTTATTAACAGATAAAAGGTGTTCATTGTATGCTCCGTACCTAAGGTTGTCATCTTTAACCATTTGATTCAAAGATAGAACGTACTTTTAAACAAAGACACAAAGAACACAAACAACAACAATAACATCAAATGGTTAACGATCAAAATATCAATATTCCTATACATCCAATTAGACAAGTTTCCAAGAGAGTAGCGGCACCATTGGATAGGCCATATGACCGAGTGGAAATAAATGTAGGGGACTTGCTAGTTTAAATGTTCTTGACTCCTATAGCAGCACCTGCATGCTCTAGTATAGTATATCCAGATTTTGGGATGAACAACTTTCAGATAAAGGCAGATTGGATCAACTTGACCAACAACACTCTCCCATTTTATAGCCTAGCTTATGAAAATCTAAACACATATCTTCAGATTCTTCAAAAATTGCCAGAATTTTCATGCTCCAGGGGTTAATGAAGACACTATCAAGCTGAGATCATTTCCCTATATATATTGTGAGATACTAATTGGAATGGTTAGATACTGAATATCATGGAAGCATTACTACATGGGAGAGAGAAAATTCCGCAACAAATGTTTTCCACCTGCAAAAGTAGCAAAAATCAGATTGGCAAAAAGATGGGGAAAGCTATCATGAAGCATGAAATAGATTCAAGGAATTAATCAGAAAGTGTCCAAATCATGAGATCACCATAGGTAATCAAGTGTAATACTTCTACACAGACTTTCACCACTGTAAAAATCTTAGGCGGATTCCTCTGCTAGTAGATTGATCATAAGAAAATCAGCACAACAATGCATGGAATTGTTTGAGTTAATTGCCACAACACATTCAATATTTTCATCAGAAAGAATGGTACCACAAAAAGCGGCTGAAATTTATGAACTAGACAGCACAACAACTACCAACGTAGATAGTTATTGGTCAAAGCATGAACACGATGAGCACATGCAGTGATAATCAGTCCAGTATGTAAAAATTGTGGAGTCAATCATCCCATAGAAAATTGCTTGTCTATTTATTTTTTCTGCAGGATAAGTGTATTCATTCAAAATGATTCGTGCAATTTCAACCCATAAGGACAAACATATAACCAGGTTGGAGATAACACCTGAAATTCAGATGATTAGATAATTAGCAAATGAATGGTTCAAATAAAACCCACCAAGAGAAAAAACCAAGTTTGGGGAATATGTTCAATCAACATATGCAAAAGATAGATGAGGTGTTCCAGCAAATTGACACAAATTTTCAAAATTAGCAAACATCTATCAAAAACCTAGAGACAAAATTTAGGTAGATAGCTCAACGGCTTGCAAAATGCCTACAAGGGACATTGATGGGCAATACGATGATAAATCCAAAGAAGCAAGTACAAACTATTACAACTAGAAATGGAGTACATATGTCAGAAATACATGTAAAATGACCGACAGAAAAGACAATTAGGTAGAATTTGAAGAAGCTGATAAAGAAGACAAAATTGCACCAATTGCAAAAGAGGAAGAAGAAAGGCAAGAAACATCTACAGTTAGAGCACCAAGTCCCATCAAAACTTGTGTGCCACCAATTTCCTTTCCTCAACGATTGTAGAAAAAGAAGTTAGATAAGCAGTTTGTGGAGATTTTCAAGAAATTACACATAAATATTCCTTTCGTAGATGCAATTGCACAAATGTCCAGTTATGCCAAATTTTTGAAGAAAATTCTTTCTAACAATATGAAGCTGGAAGAACATAAGACTGTCTACCTGAACGAGTAATGCAATGTAATTTTCCTGAAGAAACTACATCGTAAGCTAAAAGACTCATGAGTTTTACTATACCTTGCATATGCGGTTTATGTCCCAGTGTTAATTTAATGCCACTATCTGTTTACATGTCTCTTGAATTGGGATAAGCAAAACCTACAACAATTTTTTTGTAACTGGCTGACAGATCCATCAAAAGACGCGCTAATCAAGGTTGATAAATTCATCTTCCCGATGAATTTCGTCATCTTGGACATAGAAGATGATTCAAATATCCATCAAATTTTTGGAAGACCTTTCTTGGCCACTGGAATTATTGATGTGTATGATGGAAATATGATTATTTGGGTGGACAATGAACATGTTATATTCAATGTATTTTGGGAGACTTTGTTATACTTCCAGTATTAATTGGTAATGCTATGACAAAGGAAGATGAGGAGAAAAAGTTATTGGAAGTACTAAAGAAGCATAAGACTACAATTGGATGGACCATAGCTGGCATTAGAGGAATCAGTCCTACTCTTTGTATGCACAAAATTTTAATGGAGGATGAGCCAAAACCCTCAGTTGATGGTTAGCACAGATTAAATCCAACTTTAAAGGAAGTAGTGAGAAAGGAAATGTTGAAATAGTTAGATGCATGGATTATCTATCCCACATCAGATAGTTCTTGAGTCAGTCTAGTACATTTGGTACCTAAGAAGGCTGGAATTACGGTGGAGAAGAACAAGAACAATGAGCTGATACCAACAAAGTTAGTAATGGGGTGAGGATGTGTATAGATTACAGGAAGCTGAATAATGACACAAGAAAAAATCACTTCCCATTATACTTCATTGATCAGATGTTGGAAAGGAGAGCATGTCACTCTCATTACTGGTTTCTAGATAGATATTCAGGTTACAATCAAATAGCTATTGCTCTAGAAGATCAAGAGAAAATAACCTTTACATGCCCCTATGGAAATTTTGTCTTTAGGAGAATGCCTTTTGACCTATGCAACGCACCTGCAACGTTTCAGCAATGCGTGATGGTTATATTCTCTGACATGGTGGAAAAGTATATCAATGTATTCATGGATGACTTTTCTGTATTTGGAGATTCCTTTGATGATTGCTTGGAACATTTATCTTTTGTGTTACAAAAGTATGAATAAAAGAATCTAATGCTTAATTGGGAAAAGTGCCATTTTATGGTGACTGAAGGAATACTATTGGGGAATAAGATCTGTTCACGGGGTATTGAGGTTGACAAAGTAAAGGTATGCCTACATCAGTTAGAAAAATTGGAAGCTTTTTAACACATGTTGGGTTTTACAGAAGGTTCATTCAAGACTTTTCTAAGATTACAAAACCTCTTGAAATTCAAGTACTATTATTGTAAGAGTTTGATATTGAAATTCGTGATAAAAAAGGAACAGAAAACCACGCAGAGGATCACTTATCGAGGCTAGAACAGTGGAATGATTCAGATGAGGTGGATATCAATGAGATATTTCTAGACGAACAAATATTGTAGGTGGAAAAGGCTCCTTGGTATGCATACATTGTTAACTACTTAGCGAGTGGGTATGTGGATCCAGACATCACCTATCGGTAGAAGAAGAAGCTTCTCCACAAAGCGAAATTCTATTATTGTGATCATCCCAATTTATATAGAAGAGGGAAAGACTAAATAATCAGAAGATGTGTGCCAGATGATGAGATGAAACTCATCCTATCACTGGTCATGGTTCAGCTTATGGCAGACACTTTAGCTCCACTAAAATAGCTGTGAAGGTGCTTTAATGCGGGTTCTTTTGGCCAAGATTATTTAAGGACTGCCAGAGTTTCTGTAAATCAGATGATAATTGTCAAAGGACAGGTAACATATCAACCCATCACGAAATGCCACTAAATAATATTTTGGAGGTGGAAATATTAGATGTATGGGGAGTTGATTTTATGGGACCTTTTCCGTCGTCTTATAATGAACAATATATCCTAGTGGCAGTAGACTATGTCTCCAAATGGGTGGAAGCCAAGGCATTACCCACCAATGATGAAAGGGTGGTGGTAGATTTTATAAGGAAACATATTTTTAACCGCTATGGATCACCAAAAGCCATCATAAATAATGGTGGAACTCATTTCCGCAACCGGTTATTCCCGACTGTTCTTCATAAGTATGGGGTACAACATCACATTGCCATGCCTTATCACCCTCAAATGAGTAGACAGGTTGAAACTTCTAACAGACAACTAAAAAAAAATTCTAGAACTTACTGTGAATGCATTTCGAAAAGATTGGTCCAAGAAATTGGACGATCCCTTGTGGGCTTATAGCACCGCATACAAGACGCGGATTGGGATGTTGTCATACTGAATAATGTTTGGAAAACCCTATCACTTACCATGCTGGGCATTGAAGCAATTGAACATGGACTTAGAGAGGGCTGGGAAAACACGAATGCTACAACTGCATGAATTGGAATAATTCAGAAGAAAAGCCTATGAAAATGCATCAATCTATAAAGAAAGGACAAAAGGCAGTGGTATGACTAGAACATTAGACAACAAACTTTCAGGATGGAAGATCAAGTGCTCTTGTACAACTCTAGATTTAAACTATTTCTAGGAAAATTTAAATCAAGATTATCGGGACCTTTCACGATATTCCAAGTATTTCCTTATGGTAAAGTTGGGTTACACCACCCAACCAAGGGAAATTTCAAGGTTAAAGGACTACATAGAGAATTTTCCCACTGCTAGGGAAAGCCTTGAACTAGCTATTCCAGAATAATCGCAGCGCAAAGTCTAGCTAAATGAATTAGTTAAATAAGCTCAATGAAAACTCGAGAGGGGAAAATTAAATAACATAGAAGAATTTGATCGAACGCTACATTAGACTCTTGTATCTTGAATTAAGATTTAAAGGTAATCAATAGATGAAATTGTTCGGTCCTAATATCCATCCATTACTTGAATTCTCATTCAATCTTTGTGTACATTTTAATTAATTTCAACTGTTTAAATAAAAAATTCACAGCAACATTGCTTTCATCAAATAGGTCTTAGAAAAATCTGATTAAGTTCTAAAGTATAGTCCTCGTGGGAACGATAATCCAGACTGAAAGATTAACTATGTTACTTGTTACGATATCGTACACTTACGATAGAAAAAATGCAACGGTGATATGATTGAAAGCCATAGAAGTGATAGAAGATGTTTAGACACACTTGCCTCCTTAGTAGACTTCTGGAAATGTTTAGACACACTTGCCTCCTTAGTAGGCAACAAACTAAGCTAAGACCTTAAAAAATGTAAGAAAGGCTTTTCAAGAGATTTTAGGGAGTTAAGCCAGTAGTCCAAGTGAAAGATAGATGTGTTTCCAATATAGAGGAAGTGTCTAAATGTGAGCACATGGAAAATGTTGATAGGATTGATAAATGTAAACTTGTGGTTGAAGTTGAAGAAGATGACATCTCTGCGGTGAAGGTTGAATTTATTAAATTCAAGAAAGAAGACAAGCTCCATGAGGTTGATGATAGAAAGATTATTAGAGACTGACTACTTCAATGATCTAGAAATCGCTTTAGATTATACTGGAGCAACCTAAAGCAAAAATTCCAACGAATGACTATACGACGTGCCTAGTGAGAGGAAACTGATTTGCATTTTGAATTTGTAGTATGGTTATTTTCTTTATTTGATTGAATTTATCTAGTATGTCATTGTCCTAAAAATAATTGATTCACGACTATTTTGTAGGATACCCATCAGGTGATAGGGAATGTGGAAGCACTTTAAGTTTGGGGATGAAACGATATTGCACAAATCAATTCTTGGAGGCATGCCACAAGAATGTATCATCATATGAAATGTAAGCACTGTCGTCCTTCCTTAAGCTTATTTTTGTACTTAGATTGGGACAACGTAGCTTTAAATTTAGGGAAGAGTTAACTCTGTAAGTAAACTGCATGCTTGTTTCATTGTTTTTCATTTTATAGAAAGTTCTAAAAACTTGAAAATTTTCGAAAAATTCAAAAAGATTGAAATTTGAAAAATTCAAATTATATGCATGCATGTTACTTAGCTAGATATCATTACAACTAATGATGATATTATGTTTGAAATTGCGTTGATTTGTGACTTGTAACCATATAGTGCTACTTGTGCTTATTTTTCATATAATGCTTATCTGTGGATTATATGTGTAGAGTGATTTTGGCTAATAAGCGAAAACTAAGTATTAACTATATGATAGGAATTTGATCAATTACTTTTTCTAAAAAGGCGTTGCACTAATCATTGCTAATATCATATACAATACTTGTCAAAACAAATTCAACTAATTGGTATCCAACTTCAAGATCGTTGACTTCCTCTGTTATTGATTATTCATAACCATACAATATTCAAATCAATTTATACCCAAAATCAGTAAATTTTCTATATTTAACAGTGAAAGGAACTGTAAATCTTTGATCTAGTTAATATCGTGGACAATGGAATAGTATAACACTAGATTAGGAATTCAAGAGCGCGTTTATAAAGGTGGAATTTTCTTAGGTCTATAGAGATGTTTCGGAGGTTAGAGATGGTGATCTTGTTTCCTTCTCTGATTCGATTATGTAAAATATTGGTGGCGCTCGTCTTGGTGACTCTGAGTCTGAAAATTCAGCTCTTTAAATCATTTTTCTACCCTTCTTCTGGGTTATAATCGTGGACACTGGTGGAAGGTTCTGAATTTGAGGTGGCCATAATGCCTGTGAAAGAGATGATGTTGAACAAAGACTCATGGACACTTGTGAAAGGATGAACACGTTAAGAAGAAGCATCGATTTTGGACTTGGGGAAGAATGAGAATTTTTGTTTTGTTTTTTCTGTTTTGTTTTGAGGGTATTTTTTATAGTTGATGTTAGTTTTCTAATTATATTGGTAAGTCGGTAGACAAACTAATTGTATTAAAAGAGTTGTAAAAGTCAGGGAAATTGATTGGTAGTTGTT
Source organism: Fraxinus anomala (assembly GCA_903798345.1). Lineage (NCBI taxonomy): Eukaryota > Viridiplantae > Streptophyta > Magnoliopsida > Lamiales > Oleaceae > Fraxinus > Fraxinus anomala. Next base: position 2,605 of record CAIGRN010123275.1, on the reverse strand, counting down.
TAGTTGGATAGGAAGTCTTGGGTTCAAATATAGAACAAGGAGAAAAAGTCACAAGAATTACGTTAGATTGTCGCCAAGCTAATGCTCGAGTATCCAAAACAAAATCATTATCGCATGCCTATCGTGTGACTATCGCTTGAGCGACATTGTTTTCTGGGAAATTCTAGTTTGCAATTTTCAAAAGTTCTATATATCATATATTATCCAAACACCTCCTATTATATATACCCAATGTCCATTACGTTTTTTATAGGTGGTTGATCATTATAATACATTCTCATAACATCATTCCAAGATCCACGAACACATCCAAGCATTGAGATTAATTCTTTAATTCTTGAGATCTATCAACCACAGGTTTTGGAGAAAACATTAAAACATCATATCGAAACACCTACTTCCTAAGTGCTTGTTTGTCTCCCATTTTGGGAGAAGTAAAAGAGTTTTGAATAGTATTTTTTGGAGAATGTGTGATTGAAAAGTAAAGTAATTTTATTGAGTGAATATGTGTTGGAGATTGTTTACTGTAGCAAACAATTTGATAAAATGGATGACAAACAGAGGCTAAATAGCTTTTAGAAGCTTTGGAGATTCAGGAAGGTGGACCAAGAGCCCAATAATATTTCAAGAGCGAGGAGTTCTTAGTTGATCCATAGGAAAATAGACAATTCCAAAAAATAGAAATCTGGTGTGGGGAAGCACTATCCAACAAGTCTCGGAAATTGCAGAAATTAGGTCAACGAGTCTAATGAGAATTCTAGACTGAATCTTATTATAAGTTCATATGTCTATAGTGGATACTACTGACTTGTACCCAAAGTTTTGTTTTATCCAGTTAGGGGTTTTCTCCGTTAGGGATGGCAGTGGGGCGGGGGGCTAAGCAATTCCCTGCCCTGTTACCCATTTATGGCGGGGCGGGGGCGCTGCCCCATTTATTATCCTTTTTTTTTTAATTCAGCTTTTAATAAAGGTATTTAATTAAAAATAAATGGGGGCGGGGCGCACATTACCCGTCCCCGCCCCTAACCCGCCCCAGGTTGAAATTTCCCGCCCCATCCTTGCCCCGATACCCGATTAAGCTAGTTAGCCCCACCCCGGCCCCGCAGGTATCGAGTTTGTCGGGTTTTTTTGCCATCACTATTCTCTGTCATCAATTCTTTGTGTTATTTACATTATTGATTTCATACAAATCGAAAATTTAACATAGGGTAGTTAATTAATGTGAACATGATTTAGATTAATTAATTATTGTGACTTGTTGCAATATTAATTGTCAATATTTTTAATTTCACATTTAAACATATTCACCTTCTCCACGTGTTGTTAGGCGCGTAACTTTCCGTTAATACTTTTCAAATAAAAGAATTATTTTAATTCTAATAATATGGTCAAAGGCTATATTCACAAATAACATTACAAGAGAGGATATCTCACCCAATTCCTACAATATAATTTTATACTGCACAATGCCTTTATATTGCACAATCGCGTTTGAATTTGAACCGAATTTCTAACTTTGAAGAGGTTAAAAAAAAAAAAAAAAACCCCCATTAAAATTAATTCAACTTGATTTGGTCAATCACACATAATTCAGCCTATGTTTAGTTGAAAACCAAAATCATAGCAAATGCTGAGTTGGCCATTTATAAAAAGTCAAATAATTTCGTAACGTAGCAAACATATAGCAGGCTTAGTTTGACTTCACATTCAAACAGAGTTGTCTGACAATAAAATAATTAATTTTTATTCTCCTATGTCAATAATCTTTTATGGGACGTCTCAATCCAATCTATTCAGACTGTGACTTAGTTTTTAAAATTAATTAGGCGACAGAATCTAAGATTAATTAAGGTTCATTAATAAAGAAAACCGTATCCATCTGCTCTATTACTAGGTAGGATGACTTTCATGATGTTTAGAAAATCTACTAAATTATTTACATAATTTTATTTTTTTAAAGTGCACCGAACATATGATGATAAAGAATATAACTATTAGTTTGTAGTTCTGATTAATTTTAATTTTATTGCACTATTAGTTGGACAACAGCCCACTGATTTGTGGAATTTTCAAAAATTTTAAATATATAATTCAGCCCACTGATTTACAAGTGGACACCGTAAAATTACAAGTCATAAAATCTTAAAAATGGAAAGTCAATAATTGGGTGGTGGGTCGCCGGAACAAAAGTTTGGACTTTCTAAACGTGTGTGTTGGGCGCAGTCAGCCATTGTGTACTTAGATAATTCACGCATTATTTTTCTCATAATCCCCTATAAATACCTTAATCTTTTGGTTGGCCATTTCATATACACTACAACGCTCTCAAAACACTCAAGTTACACTACTTCAAATTAAGGCCCTTCATATTTTGTAGTAATGGATAGCCAAAACAGCCTCTTGACGAATGGTGGCGGGGATGCACAGGCACTTTTAGATTATCCCGGCGGTGACCAGGTGGGCATATACACCCAGACCAAGATCCTGCGCTCTGATTTTCCCAAGGACTTTATCTTTGGTTCTGCAACATCTGCTTATCAGGTGTGTATGCGTGTAAACCAATCATCGCGTCCATGCACATAAACTTTTACGTTATAGCTCAAAA
>CAIGRN010123271.1:0-20003 GCA_903798345.1 Fraxinus anomala | reverse complement strand
GCTTGACAAGATCTCCTTCTTCTTTTTTATACATGAACATAAAGAGTATGAATGACAGACTTATTACATGGCCCATTTTCTTCTGAGAATGCATTATGGAATAGTAAAATGATGGAAAACATGTTAAAAAATAAGGAAAAATTTTGAATTTACAAATAATATTATTTTATTGAACAATATGTAGTTGAAAATAAAATAGGGAAATATGTATTTTGAAAATAATGGGGGATCAAACAAGGGTATAGTACACTTAATTTAAAAAAATAAAATAGTACCTAATTAATGAAATTGACACTTGAAAAACATGGTCTAATGTTTCTCTGAAAAGCTTCATAATTATAATAGTTTAAGAATACAATTTTAAAATTAACAAGCATGTTAAAAAAAACTTTTAAAAATTAGGTTGTATATGACTGTAACCTGGTAGTATGTGGGCTGCGACCTGCTTTTATAAATGATTGTGACTTATAAATTTTACGATTGTGATTTAGTATAATGCCCGAGATCTAATTTAATTGTGACATAGTAGTTACATTCATGTGATCACTTGTTTCTAATTTACATGCATGGATGATCTCTTCATAGAAAATTCACATTCAGTCACAACACAACTGTAAATTTTGTAACTATAAATTAGAACTATATATCGTAATGTCGATTATGAATTTTGAAAGTAAAATATTATTCAAAGTAACAGCTTCTATCGAGATTGAGATGTAACACTACACATTAATCAACCATTGATATTTAGCCCCTATTTGGTAGGGATTAGAATCTTGATTTTAATCTAAGTCAAAGTCAAAAATTTTAATTACACATTTCAAGGAATTCACAATTTTTCGACCACGCGTTTCATCAACTTTTATCAAAATTTACTAAAAATCTGATTTTAATCCCTACTAAATTACAAGGGCTTGCTTACTTAACTATGAATCATTTGCATCAATTATAAAATGTATAGTTTTCGATAAATTGTTATCTTCAACTTTAAAATTGTCTGCACCTTTTGTCTGAAAATGTTAGTTTTGTTTCGAATTGAAATATGTACTAATAGTCGAATACTATGTTCATAATCCCTATTACAATAAAACATGAGGTATGTCGAATTCTATTTAGTCGTTTGGTCCCTCATTAAAATTATAATACATTTTTCTTTATTTTCTTTTCAACAACACATTATTCAATAAAATAATATTAATCGTAAATAAAAAAATTTCCTTTTTTTACAACCACTCATTCTCCAAAAAAATACTAATTCAAAATTTATAATACCACATAATGAGGGCCAAACGGGTCTTTGTGTTTATTTCATTAACAGCATTTCTATTTTAATTTTGATGAAATACAAGTTTATCCAAAGACGTGGTGGTGCGAAAAAAGAAGAAAATTACAAGCAATTCTATTTTATTTGCGGCTGTGTGTGTGAGGTTTGTCCATCTTCCAAAATTAAAATGTAATGTGTGATACGCGCTACATTATTGTGTAGGCACTTTTAAATAAAAATTATTTACTTAAGGCTAAGAGGGTGTTTGGTGTGAATTAAAATTATATTTTTAGTAGATTATGATAGAAGTTTTTGAAATGTGTGATTGAAAAGTTGTGAGATCCATGAAAGATGTGATTAATATTGATTATTTGACTTTGACTTAGATTAAAATCAGATAAATTAGTCTTTGTTTCAAACCCTAAATTAGGAGAGAAGCAGGGTTGTGTGTGTTGATGTTATTGTTCCATTTGCTCTACACCAAGACTGATAGAATCTGGATGCTTCATTTAGAGCTACCATTTGATTCTCCTATATCATGGACGACCTTCATGTCTGTTTCTAGAGATGTACAACATTGTACTTACCCAGAAGAAGGGTATTCTTCAACGAAAAAACTTATACATTGAAATCAGTATTCTAAAAGCCGTTATGCATGACGATGCTTGGATCTCAAGCTATGAGCTAGGCGAGATATATGCATAAAAAACATAAAAATGTGTTTTCTTATTTTAATTTTTAATCAATCAAAAAATCATTGAATAATTAAAGATAATGCATATCAAACATCTAAAACAGATTTATAAAAATTTTATACATTTTTTTCAAAAGTTTCCAACAAAAAGATAAGTTTCAAATCTAAATCAAATTTTAAATTTTAACTTAATTAAAAAAAAAAGATATTAATGCGTGCATAATCGCACCTAGGCACGCATTAAAGGTCAACGATTGCCGCTGACCACTAAATAAGGCGCCAGCCAAATGGCTTGACGTTTTCACCGCGCATCGCGATCTATATGCGTATTTTAGAACACTGATTGAAATACAAGAACCCATTGGCTTGGCGTTTTCGCAGCACATCGTGGTCTAGGTGTGCCTTTTAAAACATTGATTGAAATACAAGAATCCATCTATAAGAGTCGAGTATTTTGTGTTACGTTAGACTTTTTTATTAACCCGATTCCATACCTTGTTACAATGTTTCAGTGTGAACTTCATCCTATAATACACAACCTCTTAGCTTGATGTGAGCTCACTGATTTGAAGCCTTTTTTTTTTTTGTCTAGACATGACTTCATCAAATCACTGTGCTACAGTTTCCCAATATCTCATGCCATGTAAAATTTATGTCCATGATTGACTATTTTTAAATAATTGAAAACCAATAAAAACTCAAAAACTTGATTCCATTTGAACAAAAGTTGCATGGGTGATGTGGCAATGATGCAGAGAGCCTCTCCCCCCACTATGAAAATAGCCAACTATAAAAATCATTTCTTTACACATTCAACAATAATCAATTAAAGAAAAGCTATGCCTTAGACCACAACTTCTCTTATCCATAAAGAATTTTAGGTCAGCAGTGTCACAAAGCAAAAATTCCACCTCAGAAAGTATTCATTACACATCTGCATACAATAAAGAAAACAATATTTTGTGTTAGGATAGGATTCAATAACTAAACTGCTGACCACTCACCCCCCTCTACCTGGGGGCACAGAGAAAAGCACATACCAAATCTTTATGTCATTAAACCCCACATCTTTTTGATGACGCCGAGATGACTCCTACAGTTAAAAGTTGAGATCCAACCACTACTTTTTTCTTCAATATAAATGGTCAAGAAGCATGGTTGGATCACAGAAAACTATCCTGTACTGAGATCTTTAGTGTTTGTGAACATTTTGAAGCATTCATTTCATTGCTTACAACCAAAGCAAGGAGGTATAGATGGAACTACAGAGCGGAAAACCGAAATTTACAAAGAAATTACACCCAAAATATGCTATTGGAATTCCAATCAACTCAGGAGCATACTCCATGGACAGATCTTCAGGACTTTTACATGATCCTGCTAGCCAATACAGTGTTACGCCTTCTCCTTCCAATGATTACTTCAGAATCAGAAATAGTAAGTATTTTATATTTTCTGCCACTATAAATTCAATAAGAATCAACTATAAATTCAATAAGAATTAACAGTTTGACTAATCATAATACTAAATTCCAGGTTTTAATGGAAATGCAGGTAAAGCAGATTCAGTAATTCTTAGGATGACTAAACTTGGAGAATGGATGGAAAATTTTACACAAGGAATCCGAGAGCATGGTAAAGCCTTGACCTAGCTTATTTTTATGGTAGTTCTCATCGGAATCTTGGAGGATGTTTGGTAAACTCGACTATATAAGATGTTTAATCCAGTGCACCAAACATTCTATCAGTGTTTTCCTGTAACAAAAATCTCGTACATCCTATTAGTTTCCCTTCTCATCCACCAAAGTATAAAAAATTCTTGTTTTAGGCCTAATGTTCTGCTTTATTTTTATCCCTGCAGTGAAACTAGGAACCAAATTAACAGAAACTTTAAAAGGGAAATTGAGGCTCGGGGCAAGAATCCTTCAGGTAGGCGGTGTGGAAAAAGTTTTCAAGCAGAACTTCAATGTATCCAATGGTGAAAAGCTTTTAAAGGCTTCTCAATGCTATTTATCGACGACAGCTGGGCCGATAGCAGGCCTCCTGTTTATTTCCACTGATAAAATTGCCTTCTGCAGTGAGAGGTCAATTAAACTCTCTTCGCCATCCTCTAAACTGCATAAAATGCATTACAAGGTACATATCTGCCTCTAGTTCAATTTTATCTCCCAATTTCTATTAGAAAATGATTTTTTTTTAACTGGTTTCAAAACCTTGCAGGTCAAAATCCCTCTAGGTAAAATAAAGAAAGCCAATGAAAGTGAAAATGCAAAGAAACCAAAGCAAAAGTATGTGCAAATAGTTACCGAGGACAATTTCGAGTTCTGGTTCATGGGATTTCTAAATCGTCAAAAAGCTTTCAAGTATTTGCAGCAGGCGGCTCTCAAGCTCCATCAGTAGCAGATATAGATGCATGGATGATCTCTTCGCAGAAGCTACATATACTATCACAACATACCTGTACAATTTTGTAACTATAAACTGCTTGTGTATTCCCCGGCATAGCCTAATTATGAGCATATGTAAATTAGCTAAACATACCACGAAAGATAGAAAAGACAGTTTCAGAACGATGGATCCTGTATTGAATTGTCTCGAATTTTTTAGCTGCAGTACATTTTATGTATAATACAGTTTCCTAACTATTTCTCTTACACTTACATGGTGTGTACCCCAACAAATCCAATAACAAATCAGGCAAATTAATAATATGTATAATCTGGCAGTAGCTATTGAAGCTACTTTGAGTTTGCTATCAAAATGTCAGCAATGTTGCCAAACAGATTCAGTCGTTGAATTTTAAAACTTCTGCACCTTTTGAGCTTGACAGCTTGAGTGCCAAAGCTCTTCTACCCCCTTTGATTCACCAAGGAAAAGGGAATTGTCGAGCACGATATTGCACTCATGGGGGTTACATCTTGGTGGAAAACGTGGGGAATTCATCGTTTGAAGAAGAGTAAAACTTTCTTGTATGTGAAAATGAAAGTGTAAGAAAGAATTAATGTACCATCCGAGCAATCATTCTCGTCGTTGCCGCTCCTTTGCTATCTTGGGAAAATATTTTATTTGTCACGTGGGCCGACATATGTAATTAATTATGGAACAACTTACAAAAATACTCATAAAATTACATGTCTTTTGAAAAATCATATTAAAAGTAATTTGAAAGTAAAAACTGCTCTATAAAATTAAATGTCAATTTTTGTTTTTTTTTGTTAAAAGTGACGCACAATGTCACTTTTTAAAGTTAAATGTCACTTTATTAAACATAAATGTTTGTTATTCAAAAAAGTGACAAAAATTCAACAAAAAAAAAAATACAAACAATAAAAAAAATGACAGAAAAAAATTACAAACACTAAAAAAGTGACAAAAATTCAAAAAAAGTGACAATCTACCTACTTTAAAAAGTGACTATCTACCCACTTTCAAAAAACCAAAGTAGCTCCAATTGAATACAGTCTACCCACTAAATATTAAACATTACTTTTCAAAGTTGAGTATTACTTTTATTAAAAAATGATGTTTGTCACTGAAAAAAATTATAGAAACTCAAAAAAGTAACAAACAATAGAAAAAAGTGATAACACTAAAAAAAGTGACATAAATTCATAAAAAGTGAAACACTAAAAAAAAAATTTACAAAAAATAAAAAAGTGATAAAACTAAAAGAAATGATAGAAATTTAAAAAAAAATGATAAACACTCAAAAAAAGTGACAGAAATTCAAATAAATAGCAAACGCTAAAAAAAGTGACGTACTCAAAAAAGTGACATAATATTTAAAAAAGTGTAAAAAGTGATGTGATCTACCCACCTGAGAAAATGGTCAAGTACTAACTAGGTCAAAATAGTTCCAATTGAACACGTTTTTACTAGAAAAAAAAAATCAATTAACTTTATCTCTATATCATGTTTTCATTTCAAGTTTTACTAGAGAATGATGCATCACTCCACTTCGAATAGCGATTAGAGTAGTAGGACGACAACATTAGTAATCATACAAGTGAGATAATTTAATTTATCTAAGCAGCCTTATAATTTAATTTATCTAAGCAGCCTTAGATTAAACCTTTTAACAATAAATATTAAAGATACAGAAACTCATAAGAGACAAAATGTCATAAAAATTCGAGGTTTTATCATATACTAAGACGCTCGTCTCATCAAGAAAACGATTGGTATGCCATCCTTTAGACTGAAGCTCCGAGAGGAAGGGAGAAAACATGCTATTCATCCTCTCATACCCATCCTACAAGAATTCAAGCACCTTTTGTCAAATGACTGACGTAGACAATAAATTACTCTGTAACATACTTCATAGGGAAAAAGGTTACCTATATAAAAAGATAATGCAAATAATTAGAGAGTATAATCAATTATTGCATAATAATATGCTGCTAGAAAAAAATATTGACAAAAAGGTAACCATGAATCGAGTACCCACAGTCAATTCCAGACCAATATATGGTATTGTTGTAAATACCTAACAACTAATCACGAAACCACAATAATCCACATTTGGCACCAAGAGAATGTACAAGTGGTATGAGAATAAACTCTATGTTAAATGATTGAGAATAAAAAATGAATTTTAAGGTTAAAATTCATGATTTGGATTCTTCAATTTTGAAATGTGAATTTTAATCCTAAATTTTAAAATTTTAAGATTTTGGGAATTATGAATTAAGAAATTTTGGATCAAATTAAATTATTTGAAATCTGCTTTGGATTGGAGTTAAAATATTTGTAAGGATTTATTCACACGGAATTCAAGAATTTCCTTTTCGGAATCAGATGCACGCGTGAAAATTTTAATTGAAGGGATTTATTTTAATATTTTTAAGGTTAAAAGTGTATTCAAATTTGCAAACATTTTAATTGGTCTGTGATGAATTAAGTGGCCTTGGGGAGATGTGTGCATGTGATGATTAAATTGGTTGGAGAAATTAGAGGGTAACGAAGATTTCAGGTCGCTAAAATTATATACGGTAAGTGTACGGATCGCGTTCAAATAATAAAGTGAATTTTTTAAATCTGGGTTGTCGATCCTTCTAAGAATGTTACTTTCGATTACACAACTTTAGTCAATTTAATTTTAACAATAAAAACAAACGCACAATAACATTTGATTTTGAAAAATAAGGAAAATTAAATTAACTACAATCTACAAAATAAGAAAACATAAATACTCAAATTTTTTTGGAAGAAAAACATGTTTGAGATTCATGGTTTCGCTTAACCGTTCCCCTAATTAATTTCTTTACAAGCCAATTAACAAATTACTCATTTACGATGTTAGACCCGATTTTACAAATTTAATTAATTATCTCTCTTAAGCGAAATTAATCATAATTGATTGATTTAATATATTATATCTCTATGTGGATTAAAATTAAACAACCACATTAATTTTTTTGTGAAAATAGCTCAATGGGTCACCTAGGGTTAGGAATATATCTCTATCCCCTATATTATTTGTTATTCTGTCGAAAATGTACATTTCTCTCTCGAACGATGTACAAATTACTAAATTCAATCATTTAATGGCCAAATAAATGAAAGACATTCAGCACAATAATAAATACATATGAAAATAAGTATTTTAACATTAAAAGACAAATATGAAAATTAATTAAAGTTTTCACAATACAAATAACTAGCCCATTTTATATATATGATAACAAAGGAGAATATTCATGTAATGTATCACCAATAAAAGAAAATAACGAAGAAACAACGAACTTATAGATAAAACCCTTGTTTGGTTAGATTTGTGAAGATAATGACTAGCTCTTGATTTTCCTAAAATTTCTCCAAACTCTTGATTTATTCTCTATTGTTTGCTTTATGATTTGCTCCAAAATATCAAGAAAAATGGAAAGAAAAAGAAAAGAAAACGCCCCAGCAGCTCCCAGATTTCACAAACCTATAAAACAATTCAAAATGTGCAACCGAAATCCGTGAAATTACACAAAATAATTAAAATAGTCCCGCCTAGGCGCCAAGTTTCTGTTCAAAACCATAAATTGGTTTTATTTTGCAGCAAGTCTCTTAGATAATTGTATGTTAGGTTCCTGAACTTTGATCTTGTACAATTTGGTCATCAGATTTTGACTTTCATTTCAATCAGTCCTTCATAAATTGCATTCAAGATTCTTCAACTTTCTGCTTTGTTCACGTTGGTCCCCAATTCACAATTTTACATGCTTTTAGTTCATTTTTCCTCCATTTGTCTTGTTCTATTTCATTTGGGCAATTTTTACTTACAAAAACAATAATTACATAATTGTGAGTAGAAATTCGCTCTTTTTTTAAATCAATAATAAGCATATTTATGTATTAAATAAGTGTGCAAAAACACACTTATCAATTTTCTCTGGGAAGTAGTTGTCGGCACTGCTATGCCGACTTGCTGTTCAATTTTTTTTGTTTAAAAAAAGAAGGAACGAAACATAAAATTAAAAGATAAAAGGGCAATCAATTTCAGATTTTAGTATTAAAGTTTTTTTTGAATTACTAATTTTCTGAAATAGATTAATTGAAACAATACGATAACAAAGTAACCTTTCTTATCTAAATTAGTTTATTTGGAATATTAGGAATGTTGCGTGTACGTAATTCGTGCGGATATTCACCGGCCCAAAGTAAGATCAATATTTTGCCGAATTATTTGCGCACATGTGATAATAAATATGTGACAATTATAAAGTTTCCTTTTATGTGAACACTGAATTGGTCCAAATATAGACTTAATATTTGACATGGTTTATTGTCAATATATGATTATTACACTAAGAGTACCACTTACAAGTTGATATTTATATCTAAATATTAAATATTAATATTGTGCCCGATCTCTTGTGATGGAGTCCACCATTATTTGAATTTGTTGATTGCTCAATATGGATTTCCATGTGAACATGTTAATTATGTTTAAGTTCCCTATTCAATTAATCCATCAACTTTTGCATTATCTGCCAACATCAATTCAATTTCTTTGCTTGAATCAAAGTTTTAGGGCTGGAAAGAGAACATTTATATCTTTATTGGCATAAATCTAGACTTTGTGTTAATGACTGAACAATCTACTGCTCTTACGGGATAAGAGTTATGCTAATAAAAAAGGACTCGGATAAATGGGATCGTTCAAACCGCACAAGTCTTATGATCATAAAGCGTTGAATTCCAGCAACATTCAGGGGCATTATGTCCGATAAGGTAATTACTGTCAAAGAAATTTTTAAAGAAATTAAAAAACGGTTTGCAAATGGCGATAAGATCGAAAGTAGTACGCTTCTGGCGAACTTTGTTTCACTAAAGTATAAGGCTAAATAAATCATTCGAGAGTATATCATGGAGATGTCTCATCTTGTTTCAAAACTAAAGATATTAAAGTTTGCGTTGTCTGATGACTTGCTCGTGAATTTAGTTTTAACTTTTATTTCTGCACAATTCGACTAATTTAAAGTCAGTTACGACTGTCAAAAGGGGAAGTGGACTATTAATGAGCCCATTTCATATTGTGCAAGAAGAAGAAAGTCTAAAGTAAGAGATAATTGTAAATACTCACTTGGTAAGTACATCAAATGACAAGTTAAAAGATAAAAAAGCTGTATTTGGTTCAGTTCAAAAGAAACAACAAAAGCCTGAATAAAAATGATAAATCATATGACCATTACTTTTGTGAAAATTTGGAACACATAAAGAGAGACTTTACTTAATACCTTGTTGATGTGTAAAGAAAAATACACTTCTTACTTAGATTTGTTTTGAGGTTAATTTATTTTTAATACGAAGACATATTTGGTGGATAAATTCTAGTGCCATTACTCACATAAGTTTGTTTATGCGAGGTTGCATAAACAGTCAAAAGTCAATTGATACTGAAAGATTCATCAAATTAAATAAATTCATCTATGGACTCAAGCATGCTTCCCGTCATTATCTCATTCAGTTTTGAGATGAATGCAATTATAGTTGTGTATATCACAAGTTCAGTCGAAGTAAACATATTTTATGGTATTATATGTTGACGGCATGTTGTTTGTCTGCAATAATATAGGCTTATTACACGAAAACCAATAGATTTCTATTATGAAATTGTGAAATAAAATTTTTTGTGACGACTCTTTTATATTAAGGATATAGATACACCTAGATTGTTTTTGAAGTATTTTTGGATTATCATAAAAGAGTTATATCAATAAAGTTATTAAAAGATTTGGGATGCAAGAAAGTAAATCAAGTGATATCCCTATTACTAAGGGGAGATAGCTTTAATCTCGATTAATGCCCTAAGGATAAACTTAAAGAAAATGAAATACAGAAAATTTCATGTGCTTTGACAATTGATAATTTAATATATGCTTAGGTTTGCACACATCCTAATATAACATTCATTATTGGAATGTTGGACAGATATTTAAGTAACTTTATGATGGATATTTGGAAAGCAGCAAGCGGATTATTCGATAGTCATAGAGAACTAAGGATTGCATAATGACATACAGGAAATTAGACCAATTGGAGATCATTGGATATTGTGACTTTGATGGAATTGAAAAGCTCATTAAATTATTCTGTGATAATAGCGGTCTTGTATTCCAATGGAAACTTTATGATGTCAAAGTTTATAGACATCAAATTCTATAAAGCATATTAGGTTAAATTTCACAATTATGGATCAATTTACAAAATGGCTGACACACAAGGTCTTTCATGAGCATAATGCCCATATGACTATTGCATCTTTTGATGATATACCTTTTTGGTGGGAATTTGTGTTCGGATGTTGTCCGTTTTAGATACATATTTTTATTTACGGATATTTAGTTTAATTCAAAAATAAAGTATTCAGTTTAGCTTTTACTCTGATTAAAGTTTTTGGTTTAATCTCATTAAAAAATAAGGTAGGACCAATTGAAAGTATGCATGTTTAGATCACATTGCATGTAATTTTCTTACTACACATCCATACTTGATCTATGTCATTTGATTTGTGTTGATATACGTGACCATTGAAAATTTAATTATGATACTTGTTCTGTAAATACTTTTGGTTATGATAGTAAAAGTATTGAGTTTATAAGGTTATACAAATTTATCGGATAACATATGTGGCCCAAGTGAAAGATTGTTGGGAAAATATTTAATTTGTAATGCGAGTCGACATATGTAATTAATTGTGTATAAATGTCATCTTAAAGTTAAACCCAAAATTAAAGTGATCTAATAAAAAATTAAGTAATTGAACTTTGGATATCTAAATAAAATGTGGGTCGAATTATATGTGTAGAGATCGAATCCATTAGGGTTGTATTTGACAATGAGCCAAATATATATGGAAACTATATATAGGGTTGGTTCTCAATTCATATGTGATTTCTCGTTCTTTGGGTCATTCCATCAATACAAGAATACAAAAGAAAACATATTGAAAAAGAATATCCAAAACATACAATCAAGAATAAGCCATCCATAATCAAGAATCTAGAAGTCGAAATCAAGAATAAAAAAAGTCAATATTCAAGATTCAAAATCTAAAATTAAGATTCGGTATAAAAAATTATTATCAATGAACTAAGGTATATTCCTCATTTAATAATTTTTTTGGTGATTGGACATGGAGGATCTTAACAATTAAGTAATTATTTTTTCTAATTCTTGAAATTAAAGTTTTAAAAAATAAAAATAAATAAATTCTACACACTAACGTTATTCAAGCGAAACATCATGATGATTTCAATCTAGTTACCAAGAAAGTCCACACATCCAATGGTTACAAGTAGACCACGAGAGAGTTGGCTTGGTGCGAGGTGGCAATTGTTGTGGCTGAATATAAACTCCACATATTCTATCTGGTCCAAGAACCATCTCATCAATCTGAAGCTTTTTCTAAACATTGACTCCATCAATTCACTAGGTTGCACATGCATTATCATGCCATGCAAAGTTTGTGTGTTTGTCATTCGGGGATAATATTCTGTGAGAGCTCCTATTTGGCGTGACTAAAAATCAGATTTTTAATAAATAAAAGTTGATGAAATGTATGATTATTGTGAATCTTATAAAATATGCGATTAAAAATGTATTAGGGCCAAATTTGAACATAATATAGTATCATGTCAAAGTGGAATGTTTCGAAATTTTGAATTAGAATTTTGGTTTTTGGTCAATTGATCAAATTGTGAAATAGAAAAGTTGTTAACAGTATGTCGAGAAGTATCTTGTGAATTAGATCGACTATTTTTGAATAATTTTTTGTTGTTAGATTCTAAGATTTCAATCGCAATACTGTTCCTATTTGAGCCCTATTTTTTTAATATTTATTTTTTACTCCACATTTACCCAATAAATTTTTTACACATAAATTCAAAAAAAATTCATATTTTTCAATAACACATTTTTCAACAAAAATTTACTTTTAACCTATTCTAAAAAATGGGGCTCAAACATGGACGTTTAATTATTCTAAAGACTCAAACACAATATTAGCTCGGAAAAATAGCTTGAATAATTTAAAGAAATATGGAGGAGCAAAGTCATATAAATCCAAACCTTAGGTGGCAACAATGCAAATTCCCTAATCAAAACTGGTACTTGAAAACGTTGTCGTATAGAGACTCCATCCTTAGCCTGCTGTAAAGGGTTTTTGTCTAGGGTTTGTCATTCTTTCTTCTTAACTCACTGTGGCCGGAAATGAACAGAAAAATTCATATCCAATTATACCTATCAAAATTTCCCCACAATTTCACTTTTTTTTATTATCTTTCGAGTTTTTTTTTATTTTTCCTTTTTCAATTTTCGGACCTCCAAATGAAAATTTGAACTTACGATTTAGTTCAGTCGGGTTCTTTAGCTAATATCGTGTAATTCTTTTGATTGAATCAATTTATTTAATAAGTTTATTGAATCAAAGCTCAATTTTTGAGTTTCTCAAGAATGAAGTTTTGCACAGTGTCCTCTACAAAGATGAAAGATCCCCATTAGGAAAGGAATGTGCCTTTTGCGCCAGTTCACGTGCGTTTCAACTTCTTGTGCTGCTCAAGTGGAGGGCTCTTCTTCTGATGAAAGCGCCACCCCAGAGACGAGTTACAGTGAGTCAGTGAGCTGCTGCAGCTGCAGCTGCAGCAAAGAATGCAGATCCCTGCGGCCTCAGGCAGCATTGTTAAAGCTCTTGCGTCTTTGAATTCAATGAAAATGTGCCAGGAAAGCCAACTGTGTACGACTATAATTCGATGATTTATTGTTATTACAAGTCTTGTTTGATGTATATATTGCAATGAAAAGATTTGGACCGAATCCAAATGCCTTGACTTTTAATACGCTATTGAACGGGTTAATATTGGTTGGGAGACTGAAAGATGGGATTTGTATTGCACAAGAAATGATGGAGAGTGGGTTTTTGCCTTCGTATACTGTTCTATCAAAAATGTTTTAAGAAATTGTTGAATCTAGGAAGTGTAGTGGAATCTCTCACAGTTCTTGATATTATGTTGAGTCTGGATTATATTCCTAGTAAACATGATATTAATGGCTTGATTCATGGTCTTTGTAAAGTCAAATTGATTCAACAAGCATATGATGTGTTATTGGCACTTTTGGGGAAGGAATGCTTTTGCAGTGCACATTTATATAATCCCATATTTGTGGGCTTTGTGCAAGTTTGAGGACAATAATAACGCCTTAGCATTTTTTGGTTGGTTAAAAAAGAAGGGTTTTGTACGTAATGTTTACTCGTATACTGCACTTATTTATGGTTTTAGTAAGTACAGGTTGTGGGTCGAAGCTTTTCATTGTCTCCACGATATGGAAAATGAAGGTTGTAATCCTAGTGTGATAACTTATACTATAGTTGTTAAGTTTCTCTGTGATGTCGGAAATGTTGACGAGGCACCGGGCCTTCTGAAAAAGATGGACGAGAAAGGATGTGATCCTGACTTGGTTACATACAATATAATCCTCCATGAACTTTGCCATCAAGGTAGGACTGTTGAAATCGGTGATCTGGTTTGAGTTATTGATCAAAGGGGTTTGTCACCAGATATGTATACCCATTCGGCTTTGGCTGGAGGCATGTTGAAAAGGGGAAAAACAGAAATTGCAAATAAGCTATTGCTTCGTAATCAAAGGGACGCTCTCTAGATGCTGTAGTTTATAATATATACTGGCATTCTCTGTGCTGTGATGGTAAATCTAGAGAAGCTTTGTCTATGATGCAGAGTATGAGGGAGAAGGGTATTAAACCTACCAATATAACATACAACACAATTCTGAAAGGATAATGTAAGGAAATACATATTGATGAAGTTCTACAGTTCTTTGACCACTTCGACTGGACCACCGTTGGGCCTGATTTGATTTCCTTCAATACAATTTTGTCCATTGCATGTAAAGAGGGAAATTCTTCAATGATAAGGAGGATTTTGAACCGGATGGAGTATGAAGGAATTAAGCTTGATGTTATAAGCTCAACATGTCTGATTCAGTATTTCTGCGCAATAGGAAAAATCCCAGAATGCTTAAAGCTTTTGAATTCCATGACAAGTAGGGTCCTCAACCTAATACTATGGCCTTAAACATACTCTTCCATACGAGAAGGCAATGATTTGCTGATAATTGAGCTCTGAAGGGATATGTGTAGCCAGAAATTAAAGCCAGATGTTGACAGCTATGGTTGCTTCATTTATAGCCTTTGTAAAAAAGGCAAGATATCACTTGCTCTCCAGCTTCGAGACCAATTATTTGCTAATGGAATTACTCCTAATATTGTGATTTACAATACCATATTGGAGGCTATGTTTAGGAGAGGAAATTTTTGGGAAATCATCTCATTATTGAAACGGATGGCAATGGATGGCTGTGAACCAAGTGCATATTCTTTGGAGATTTTGAGACGATCAATGAGAAAAGGTTGGATGAAAGGACTTCCAAGAGCCGCAAAAATTTTAGAAACGGTCATGTGTGGTAATTGGTAATGTGAGAATGAAAAACATCAAAGGGATTCTTGGATGATTGATGAAGAAAGTGGACCTTATTACTATTGCTTCGCTGTGAAACTTCCAAGAGATCTTGATTTGTCTGGAAAATTAGTTCATTGCAGTCTGCAACAGGTACCAAATTTCTTAAATAAAATATTATAGTTAACATCATCTATTTCTACTTCACGAGCATTTGAACATTCTCAGTTTATTGTTCCTTGATGTTGAAGACTTGATAAAACTTAGAGAAGCCTTCATAAGTTTTTGGGTAATAGAAATTAGCAAATTAAGGACCTCTTCACGATTTCCATCCAAATCAGGCACTAAGATTTTTATTGAAGGGCAAAATTGTCCAACCACTAAATTCTTATATTCATTAAACAACAAACGAAAAGGAGAAAAAAAAAAACAAATATATATATATATAAAAGACAAAAAAATGGAAAAGAAAAAAAAAAAAAGAAAAAAATTTCTTCCTCAACACCACCCAGCCCCCGCCTCCACCTCCACCTCCACCTCCACCCCAGTTCCCAATCCCCCTTCCCTTACCGTGTAACCAGGGATCCTGGTTTTGTGGCCGACGACATTGTGAAACCAGGGGAAAACCCCAGCCGTGATGTTGACTTGGTGTGGTGGCAGATCTTGGTGGTGAAAGTTCCCAGGTAAATTTGGACATTATTTTTTAGTCTCGAATGGGAATCCAACCATATGGACAAATTCCTGAAGTCGGAGCTATCACGTATGTCTTCATTTTGTCTCGAAATGTGACCACAAGTGGTGGTTTGGGTCGGGGCGATGGTGATGCTTGGACCGTTTTACCCTTCATAAAAAGTTGGAGTTATCACGTAGGTCTTCTCTATGTATTTGCTCTTTTATAAACCGTTTGATAAAATATAAGCATTTAGTGGTTACCGTTTTGCCCTTCATAAAAAGTCATGTGCATGTCTGTTGACTTGATTTAACGCTTGATTCGTACGGAAACCGTGAAAAGGTCCTTCATCTTCTAATATCTCAAAGTTGTGAACAACCTAGACAAAAATTTGGTTGGGGACAAGATAGCTACTTTGGCCATAGGTTGGGGACTAAATTTGCAATTCACCCTAAGTTTTTCTAGACGCTGAACTGACTCTTCTAAGTAAATAGTCTGGCCAATATGAAACCTTGAACCGGTGAATGAAGTAAATGTAGCTTTTATCAATTTTCAAAGAAAGACTAAGATGCTTGGAAACTAATTCTAAATTTGTTGCGACATCCAGTATCTGTTGATGATTGGTATAAAATAAGATAATGTCTTGTACTCTTATATTTTCATTACTGTCTTCTAGATTGTTAATTGATTTCTCCTAATAACTTCTCCTACGAAGTAATTTCAGAATCTTCATAAAATTCGGGTCTTTTGGGTATTGCATTCCAAACTGCAAAAGATTTTAACTTTAATAATGAATATTTCCTTTCTCATACAAACATTTTTGCTATGAGATTTCAAGTCATAACTATTGAGGTTTTCTCTTCTCATACAAATCATTTATTAATAAAAAAAGTATGTGTATGCATTACTGATTTTGGGAGCAAAACATTCACTTTATTCTTGTTTGAGCATGAATAACTTTATTCATTATACTTTGTCCAAAGTGAATTCTATTTAACAACCTTTGAGCAAAATAGAACTAATTAAAATTTCAGGATCCCTTGGCTTTTTACTTGACAAAAATACCTGCATTGAAACCAAGAAATCTTTAATTATTTTCGGGTTAAATTATGATGTGCCTTAAAACGAAAATGTGAATTCAAATGATTCATATTACGTCAAATTTAATGTAGTTGACTTTATTATTATGGGAGTTTTGGATAATCCTTTGCTTTGTCTACTTTCTTGTTTTGTTGACATTGGACTGTTTTACAATTTTTAGTTCAATGAATCATATAATGCAAGGTGTATGTAAAATATTAGTTTATACATTAGGCGTGAGGAGATATGAACTATTTTAAGAAAACTATATGGTGTAGTTGTGTGAAAGTTCTACAATGGCCAACAGTTTCTACTTGGCCACTGGACAGGGTAATACTGATGATGTCCAAAATATGGAAATCTTCTGTGTAATTTTTAAGACGCTTGAAGTTCCATTAATCTAGTCATAATATTTTATTGTGGCTTCCTTAATTTGATCAAGCATTATTTGTTTCTCTCTTTTTGGATAAAATGTGGTTCAAGAAGAGGGAGAAACTGTCTTTGTCAAACTTGATTGTTCAGTACATTAAGCTTGATTGCCAAACTTCTCTGTGGTTGTCTTGCAGTGTTTTCTGTCTTAGAAACATTAAGGAACTTTAGACCACCTGGTCCGAGTTCATAAATGCTTGCTGCTTCTGACAACTGTTAGAAGCTGACTCTTAAGGAGAGCAGAAGATTATCAGCACTAGCTCATTTTAAGTTAAACAGTGTTTTATGTTAAATTTTGTAGCCTGTTGTGTAGGACCTGTTGGGACAGAACTCGTGCAGAGCTATCGTAATATCCTTGAAAATAATTAATTGGATGGATTCACATGCCTTTACACTTGAAACAATCATCAATTAAAGAAAAAACTTGCAAAAGAAAGTCCAAAAGAATGATTATCCAGATATACCTTTAGACCACTAACTGCTCCTATCAATAAAGATTTGAGAGTTGGCAGTGTCACAAAGCAAACATCCCACCTCAGAACGCGTGGATTACACATCTGCATTCATTAAAGAAGCCAGATCTTCTTGTTAGAAACTTTGGATAGGATTGAATAACTAAACGGCTGACCACTCCATCCTCCTCTACCTGGGGATATAGCACGATACCAAATCTTTCTGTCGTTTTTTCAAAACCCCACATCTTTTTTATGACACGAACATGACTTATGCAGCTAAAAGTTACGATCCAAATACTACTTTTTTCCCTTTTTATAAAGGGTGACGTACTGTTGGATCCCATAATGCTTATTTTATCTGACTCATCTTTGGTGTCTTTGCACCAAGAATTCCCAGTTCCATTAATCACAACCTTACTGAATTTTCTTGGAAATGCAGGCAGAGCAGATTCAGCAATCCTTATGATGATCAAATTTGGAGAATGTATGGATAATTTTGCACGAGGAATCCAAGTGCATGGTAAATCTTTAACCTAGCTTATGTTACAGTTGTAGTTATTAGACTATTGGAGGCTGTTTTGTATCCTCGACTAGACTGAGCCCGACAGAATTAAGGACGTTATTTGCTGGTTATCATATCTAGTCCAACTTACAAAAT
Organism: Fraxinus anomala; assembly: GCA_903798345.1. Taxonomy (NCBI): domain Eukaryota; kingdom Viridiplantae; phylum Streptophyta; class Magnoliopsida; order Lamiales; family Oleaceae; genus Fraxinus; species Fraxinus anomala. Next base: position 1,791 of record CAIGRN010123271.1, on the reverse strand, counting down.
TTCTCGAAACAAATACCTTATATATAATAAGCAAACATTCCAATTCATCACTTTATTTTTCCCTCTCAACCACTAAAAAAATATAAATACAAATTTGCAAGCATGCATGCATGCATTGTCTTTTTGTTATTGGTTAAGATCTAAGCTTTTTCTTTATCTTTTATCCCTGCGGTGAAATTAGGACCCAAATTAACGGAAACTTTGAAAGGGAAGTTGAGGCTGGGGGCAAGAATCCTTCAGGTAGGGGGCCTGGAAAAAGTTTTCAAGCAGAACTTTAAGAATGATGTTATTCATAGTCAGCGAGTGTAGTAGTCATTCTATGCGATAGCTTGTTATTTGAGACATTAATTTTTTATAATTTTGTTGTCCCGAATAACAAGCTAATGCTTCAAATAACAAACTGTTACATAAGATGATTAGTGCAGTTGTTGATTATGAATAGTATTATTCAAACTTTAATGTCAGCAACAGTGAAAAGCTTTTAAAGACTTCTCAGTACCACAGCTGGGCCTATGTGTAATTACACCATCTTTTGTTGCAAATCCATTGAAATTTCTGAAGGAGTGTCATGGGCCAAAAGACCCCATCTATGCCAACATTGCCCATGGAAGTGGGCTTTCTTATCGTTAAAGGCATTTGTTCGCAATAAACCTTGCCACGGCCCATGAACCATCCCTTGTTTTGTACGTAGTCTTTTGGTGAGTTTTATTTTATTTTTATTTTATTTTATAGAGCATGTAGATTTTTTAAAAATAAATTATAAACAGAGATTTTTTAATAGTTTTTTGAATTTTTTTAAAGAATGTGTGGCTAAAATGTATAGAAAAATTATGAATTCGCACATAAAAATATTTTATTAAGAGAATGTGTTATTGAAAATGAATTTGAAGAAAATAAGTTTTAGAGAATTTCTACAAAGTAAGGGCTTAATTTACTTTATTTGACTCGTTTCGAGTTCATATACCAGAAAAAAAAATGAAGATGCTGAGATACACCCCTCTTAGAGAGTATTTCCGAACACAGAGAATTTTGTGTCGAAGTAAGCATTAATAAATACGTACCTAAATTGTAGCAACCCATGCTACAGGTGCTTTAGTTTTAGAATAACATTGATTCAGAAAAGGTTGCCCTTCTGAAGTTAGAATTAATTTTCCTGGTACCAATCATGCGTAATTGGTACTAGAATTCAACCTAAATTTGTCATATGTCAGAGGTTGATTATGAGACAGCACATATTTTTCTTGCCCTCTAATTTGATCGAGATGAGTAATCGACAGATGCTCAACTATGATCTTCATTAAAGGCGTTAGCATCATTTCTTAAAATATTTACTGAATATCGTGCTTATAACAGCAATTTCTTAGCTATTGAAACCAAATTCAGATTAAACATTGTGGTATAAATCAAAGTTAACATTTAAATGTAATTATACATTTCATAGGATTAATTTTTTTCAATCACACGTTTCAGTAACTTTTATTAAAATTTACTAAAAATCTGATTTTTATCTAAATTCATGAGTTAAATTTCATGAAGGCTTAAACCATTTACTTATTTGGGTGGATTAGGACTTGATCCATTCATCAAGAAATTATGGTTGTTCAAATTACATTATACACGATATATAAATGTGTCAAATTTTTCCAACCGTCCCTTTTTCCCCCTTTCTACCGTCTGACTTGCAAGAATTATTTTTCATTCACTTTGTCGAACCCCTATTTGATGCCCATTAAAAATAGTATTTTGCAAGAATCCTCAAGTCAAAATTTTTTTTTCTCACGAACTTTGCAT
>CAIGRN010123270.1:0-13826 GCA_903798345.1 Fraxinus anomala | reverse complement strand
TTTTTTTTTTTTTGGGTGTGTTTGTGTGGGTTGTGTTGGAGGCTATCTGTGAGCTTACGAAAAAAGTTCCTGCCAGGCTGTCATTAATAGTATGAGCTGCCGAACAAGTCACTAAAAAGTTCCAGCCCATTATTTCATTTCAATGACAAAAAAGTGAAGCTCCAATCCGTACATGGCACAAGGTTTAACATGTGCTTCGTTGAATAAATTGAATTAAGTTGGACTGTCACATGGATTCCTTCTATCATTTCTGATAATCAGATTCATGATCCTTTTTCTTCTATCGATAGAATGGATAATGAGGCTGGACTTAGGAGTAGCAAATCAGAGCATAAGGTTTATAATAGTTTGTACTTTACTCAAATGCAGATCAACTACAGCAGGGAGAGAGTAGGGGAGATTGAAACTGACCTGTTCCAGCGCAATTGAATTACGGCATATCTGCTGAACTCCAAAAAGGTTGATAGATTTTATATCAACCAAAGCCTAATAAGAAATAATTAAGTCTTTTGTCAGTGAAGATTACAAAGAAGGTATTTTGGAGGACTGAAAAATTTTGATTTAAGAAAAGTACATCGTGCCAGACAAACCTTCATAAATGCATTTGCTGCAATACTGCATATTCCCCCAAATATGTAATTTCGTTTCTCTCCTGCAACAAAAGGCGCCATCTCCTCATCTCGACGGGTTATCTACATTACGTGAACAGAAAAGTTGAAAACCTTGCTTCAAAATGGTCAAGATAGAATTTTCAGACAGAAATGGAAGTATAATTCAAAACTAGTTGCATCTTCCTTCCCTTAAAAAATGATTAAGAGAATTCAAAAATGAAACCATACAAAATGAAAGGGATGTAGCCAACAAAAAGTAATGCGAGTTATAGTTAAGTTACTCAGGTCAGTCATTACAATCCTCAAGTTTATAGATGGGCAACAAGCATCTTTCAGAACTATTTCTTTGAAAGGTTTAAACATGCTAAAAAATTATAATTCAAAATGGGCCCCTGTTTGAGCCCCCTTTTTTGGAGGAAATGTGTTTTTGGAATAGTGATTTTTTGGAGAACATGTGGTCAAAAAATAGGAAAAGTTTTGGATGTCGCGTAAAATTATTTTATAGATGGGCAACAGTCATCTCTCAGAACAATCTGTTTGAAAGGTTAAAATACATTACAACTAAAAAATAACAAGATGCGCGACACAGGGAAACTTGTATGATTTTTTTTTATTGGTACTGATGGAGGAAAGTTTAGCAAGTAAAGAATTCTTCTATAAAAAAATCAGAGATAACATTTTGCCTCTCCCAGAAAAGCCAACACAAGACTACTCACAATTAAGGAAATAAACAGGAAGACTTGAATTACGCAATGGCTCAACTCGTCAGGTATCAAACAAATCTAATTGGACCCATATGCTCATGAATTTGTTTGATAGCTAGTAACAATTTCTGAATACATTATTGAGGCGAGTGACATGGGATTCCATTTATTGAGTTTTTTTAAAACAAATATCCATTCCAATTTAATTTCTTCCGGCTTCATTGGCACAAAATTAGAAAGGAGTTCCAAAGAACTCTTCTATCCATAAAATTTTCGACAGCTATAATCTGCTGACAGATTGAAGGCAACCGCAAACCGACGATAGAGCATTTCTGCACACTATGTGCTCTGAATTTGGCTGCCAACTGCACAAAGTTAGCAAAAACCTCCTCAGACAAACATCTTTTCTAACATAACTCAAATTGGTATTTATGGCGCTTGCGTATTCCAGGAAAATAAGTTAGAATAAGGGATTTTGGAATCAAATAAAATATTCGAGGGATGTTAAGTAATTATGTTTTATGAAATCAACCTGAGAGGAAAAAATAACACACTACATTAACTGAAACCGAGATATATCCATTTTTCCTTCTGAAATAAAAAGTACATCAATGACTTCAAGGAATTCGAAGAATGCCAGATTCTTAAAATGTAAAAAATGTATCCAGAGACAATAACTTGTCAGGTACCAGTAATTGGCAACTCACCTGGGAAGTTAATGAAATAACAAAATCATCAGGCTCCTCCGCATCTTGGTCGTCCAAATATTCCCTATTTGTCATTTCCTATAAAAGTTCAAAGGTTGGTTGCTAATATTATAACTTTTATGAATGGGATTCCTGACTGACCTAAATGTAGATAACAAATATGCATGTCAGTACCTGCATATGGAAAATAGTCTCCAGTTGCATCTCTATACGTAGAACCTTTAGGCAATCGACTGACAATTTTCTATACTCTTCAGCAAATGATGCAAGATCCTTAGAAGGTGCACTACTCGTACGAGAATGATGTGGGGGTTTCTGGCTCCGCTTCTCTTCTAGCTGATCATGATCTTTCATGGACGATTTCCCAAGCCTATTGGTGAATAAGAAGTTAAATATAAGACATCAATGAAAATGTGAGGTATCAAAGTGCATTAAATAGAAGAGATAAACAGGAACTTCAATATAAGATAAGATACAAGAGACATATCAGGACTGGACTAACAGTAATATCACCAAATCCAGAAACTGAGTGTAAGTGTTCTAAATGTTTAACTAGTTTATCAGAATACAGCCAACCTACTTCCTCTGTCCCAAACTTTTCCTCCACAATTTTTGTTTCGCACATCCCAACGGCATGTTCACCTTAAAATTCGGGTGTAAGGTTTGCTAATATTTACTTGTACCATCTACTTTAATGGGCAAAAGTCCTCGGTGTTTAAAACCATGAGGGTTATTTCTGATCTCAGAAGTTATCAAGAAATGATAAAAGAAAAAGATCTTAAAACGGTTAACCAGTAATAGGGGCAAAAGAACAATGGAGAGAGTGTGGATGTTAACAAACTATTGCCTGATGGGCTTCTAACACAATTTTTCCACATCACCATGTTACCCATTATGGTAGCAGCAGGTATGATCAAGTTCATTTTTTGTACCTTTCTGCAATTATTCACTCCTTACCACCAACCCCGTTGTTGTGATTGAAAGCAACCCACTCCCCTCCCCCAGCAAAAAGGAAGAGTTAAAAAATCTCCGTTACAGATACAAACTAATGAATCCCCCCTTGCCAAATCAATGTTTGTAATATGTGGCACATACAGAGTGGAAAAATAGGCCGATGCCGGAGTGGAATGAGGGGAGAGAAAAGACAGCATTGGCCTTTCGGGCTTGTAATTTACTGTTTGTTGTCAGGAACGCTTAATAGGTTGGAAGTGCAGGGACAGTGCTCCCCACGGTACAATAGAGGGGTATTTTTAGGTTTTCCCTAAAATCTTGTACGGGTTAGGGTGTGTGTGTGTGTGTGATGTAACCCTATTATTCACACATAAAATTATTATAGCAGCTTCGCTCCGTTGAACGTAGGCCTACTGTCGAACCACATAAATTTGTGTTCTTCTCTCCTTGTTTTCTCTTTGTTGATTCCATATTGTTCATCACTATTGTTGCACAAAACACAACAATATGCCTCAGAAATTGTGCTAAAAAGTCTGGCTCATATTTGTTCAAGTTTTCACATTGTGAAATACTAATTGTTATATGTAGAAGCAATAAAAAACGAGAGAGAGAGAGAGAGAGAGAGAGAGAGAGAGAGAGAGAGAGAGAGAGAGACAGAGACAGAGAGAGAAACATGGGGGGGGGGGGGGGGGATACAGTAGTACTACAAGCATTCTTTTGTGGTGTTTGGTAGAGGATCATGACAGAACTGACTCTAACGAACTCTTTCGATGAATTTTTAAATTCTTGCAAGTTAAGAAATTCAAAATCTCGCAATTTATAAAGCTTTATCATTGGATGACACCTATCTCGAAAAATGCCATGCATGGCTAACTTCCATAAGACAACCAAAAGGGAAACAAACAATCCCATCATCGAGCATATCAGCTAGTTGATCCTTTTTTCTGACAAATATGTTCAGAATTGATTCTCTTTGATAGAGTGTCATCTAACGCCATATGTTTCGTACCATCATGCTCAACAGGACTACGAGTTATGCTCATTGATTGTTATCGAATATAATTCCTCACTATTTTCCCATTTTTCACGAATATGTAAGATGGGAGAACTTGAGTAGTCGAGTTGTCTATGAGGGACAAATACGAGGCATTATTTAACTTCCGATAAAGTATGTGCACCTTCTCCTTGTTGCAAGTACTTGCTGGCAAATGAGGTTGAGAGGACTCTGGAGCAATGTTTGCAGACCACAATTATTCTTCATTTCCCCATAGACCACTTACTTTGTTCCTATTATCACTACCTTGATTATCCTTTTCAAAAGAAATTATAACAGAACTATCAACTAAAATCAGCATTGGCTTTTCCCTAATATCCTCTCGCTGTATGTAATAATTCACTTGACTTAACTATGTGGGAAATGATCCTTAGCCAGCACTAGCACTTTAGGCTTCATCAATTTCGTTCAAGTAAGCTTCAAAAATATTGTTCGAGTAATTTAGGACTTCAAGTACGCAATGCCTCGACATTATTTTAAATTTATACATCTGTTGAACCTACTGGGTGATACCGAGACCTGTTAATATGATCAAATTCTTCCAAAAACCTTTTAAGGCCAGCATAATAAGTAGAAGAGAGAGAGTCTTTCTGTTCTAATTGACCACTCATATAACTTATTGCGTCTACCAATCAAAACAACATAAATACAGTTTAACAGATAAAGATATTTTGAACCTCGAGATCGTCACTTTAGTTTTCTTCCTAACCCCACCTTCCCCCCCCCCCAACCCAAAACACACACTCACACTCTTAACATATTTAAATTTTAGATACTGTTCATTTCAGTGAGCCTAGCTGAAGCTTACAAGTGCAAGATGGAAGAACTTGCCTTTCTATTGACTCTGCAACATACTCCAATGAATCGCTCAGGGATGCCAATAAAATAAGTTTGTTATCATCACGAATCAAGTTCTCCTGCAAAAAAAAAAAAAAAGGGTTTTTCAGGCAAAGGAGAACAGAATTTATATAGCAGTAGTATATAGCAAGACCATGCCACTGTCAGACGTTTAAACTTAACACGTCATATTTCATTTTAGATACTTTAATTTCTAGTAGCCTTCTCCCAAGGCAATAAAGGGTCCTAAGAAGTAAGAATAGATAATAGCCTTTGAGAGTGTTGATACCTGCTTAATTGGCCTTAAATTCAATAATATATCACTTAATTCCATTTCAACCTCAGAGGTCACGGCATCAGAAGCATTGGTTTCTGGAATTCCCTGGTCAAGTGAATTCTGGAAACATGCACTGGCTGGATCAAGTCGCATCAGATTTTCAACATCATGTCTTCCAATGAGCATATAGCTTTGCTTCTCAAGAACGGCCTGATATATCGAGCAGAAACAACTAATAGATTAGAAGGAAAAGAACAGCAAAATAATGAGTAATTGAAGATAGTATAGAACGTCACAATAGAAGAAGAACACATGGACACTTCTAAAAAAACTGTGATTATCTACATGTCCATACATTTGCTTATCACAGAAACTTTTAAAAGAACATTTTTATATTCCCGTAATATGTTAATGTTTAGAACATGGACCTAGTCTAATACACATAAATATAGTCCACCTAGCATTATGTCTTGGAGAGTATCCTCTTAATCAGCCTGAGAAGCTATATTTTGATTTTCCCAGCTTTTCTTCAAATTCATTTCCCAAGAAAAACAAGGTGCTGAACATTTATTAGTAAAGTAGGACCCAGAACCTGATGGCCATAAGTTCTATCCCACAAAATTATGCAAGGAGGCAGACTGAAAAGAAGGAAAGAGCGTAACGCACATGCTTTTTGCTTGTAAGGCAAAAGAAAATTGAAGGCTTCATCAAATATGTGAAGTATGGTTCAAATCTAAAAATAAAAAAAAATGAATGAATAAAGGAAGCATCCATGCCTCCATGTATGATGTTCGGCATCTTTCGTATGTTCTTTCCAGAAAAGTTTGCACATAGTTGATGAGATCACCAGCAAATTTAGGCATTGCTTGAGCCCATCCAAGTACCTAGGTGAAAGGGAGTTTAGTTTGAAAAAGACTAGTTAGAAATGAAAAAACCTTTATACTCTTCCTACGATCATGAAAACCAAAAATGTCTAGGATCTGAAATCAAGAATACCTCTTTTGCTAACAAATCTATTGCCAATAATCCTTGTAAAACTGGCCGTCCCTTCTCAATTAATGGAGTATAAGAAGCAGCTGCGTGTGCTCGTGGGCGAAAGGCTGCTGGACCTATTCACAATTTTAAACAGAAAACAAAATCAGAAATTGTTATGATACATCAGTTACATCATGTAAAGAGGGCAGTTCTTCATGATTATCAATCTCCAACACTAATCTCTTACAGAGAATTATTCAACCAAGCATACAATTCCTCTTCGCCTTTACATAATTAAATGTTTATCCTGACAACAATTCAGGTGAACCGCAGTCATTCTCATAATATAAATTGGCAAAATGATGCCCCTTTAAATTCCATATCTCACTCTAGATGGCATCTAAGAAATTAAGTATGCATCCTGAATAACAGGTGTCACGTTGTTCTGGTGTACAAAAACCAGCCAACATGAAATTGATGCTTTCTACTTACACTGGAAAGTAAAAACTGGAAGGAATTTTACGCAGGTAAGCAATGGACATGTCCAGACATGCAAAAAAAGTGCCTCAATTTATTTGTAACGCATTGATGGTGCATTAGGGACATTACATAAATACTCTAGAGCAGACTTTGTGTTAACATTAGAAAGATGCCACCTTAAAAAATCTAACATTTTATATGAATAGCGAAAGGATGGAGAAGAGGCATCAGCCTTGCATTCTCTATTTTCACAGTCATCTATAACTTACAAAACAGATGTTCGAACATCTGTCAGAGGGACATGGCAAAATAGTTTCAGAAAATAAATTAAAAAGAAAAAATTGGGCATGAACATTAATAGTCTGGGAAGAGAAATCGAATTATCTTAGGGAGTGACAAGGTGAACGAGAAAAAAAGATTTAGAAGCTATAAAAAAAATCCTAAAATCCTGATAGATGATTGGATCGGATTTATTGTTCTATTTGCTAATATTTAACTATCACTCTCTTTTGCCAAAATTCAATTAAGTTTTTTTTAATCATGCATTTTGGGTAAATTTCAACCAGTTAATACACACATGCTCCTGACCTGTGTCTTGTACCCATTGCTTATCATGGTCACGGTTGTCTCATGCAATGTACCCAATAATTCAAAACTCATGTAGAATACAAGTAAGGCATATTAAGTCCTACTCTTGCATCTCTATTCACATTGAAATATATATACCAATTTTTTTAGAAACTTCCTGCAGTCTCCAGATGACTTTTAACATCTTCACCATGATCTAAATAAGAAGGCTACACAAATTTCCCTTCTATTCAATAAGGATAAACAAATTAAATGGTTATTCAGCATGTATCTTTTCATTGTGCATGCTTACGTTTTTATATTTCTCATACTCTGTCACAAATCTAGTCCCTATGACCTGAAATCTTTGTTTGTCATATAAATCTAATTGATCTATGCCTTCCTTTCAACTTCTGAAGTTACACAAAACCGATTTTAATCTCTTATCCCTTCAGAAAGAGAACCCTCATGCAAGCATCATTGCCCTTTAATGAACTATAGCACATCTATTCTTAAGAGGTCATATTGAAGTTTTCAAAATTATTGCCAGTTTGTCACGTGGAAAAAATTGAAGAATCCATGTAAATTAAGCAGCTACCGGCAGGACATGCCAATATTTACAGTTATCGGAGGCGGTTCTACAGGTTTGAAAAAAGTGCTGATATCATATCTAGACACCTATGTACCATAAAAACTGGAGAATCCATTATATATCATCATGAAGCTTCCAGGAACACGACACAATTATGAATTTATAGTAGCAAGGTCTAGTAAAGAATTGCACTCAAACTTGCAACATCAAATGCGTAGTGAAATCGTAAAAATAGTCTAAAGAAAAGAATGAAACACAAGGATGCAATATCAACTAGCTAAAAAGATACAAGACTTGCTTGATATAGCTTGTTGTACGCCTTTCCGGTAATCTACGAACATTGTAGGTAAAAAGTGATCCTTCACAAAGTTCTCCACAAATGTTAGCAATCCATCATTCCTGCAAAATTAAGTGAAACAAAAATAAACAAATGAAAGTCATGAAACTCAATTACATATGTATAATGGTTACAAGGAATAAAGGAAACAAATTAAGATCAGCCACACCCCCAAGTTTTGGTTGGATTTGATCAATGAAGCAGTAAAATCAAATCTCATACTAAAAGGAAAATTAAAAAAGGAGAGAAAATTTAGTGGCGAAAACAAGTTTCAAGGTAAAACAGAATGCAAAAGCAGCTGACTATATTTTCCCCAATCCCAGATCCAGACACGAAGAGCAATATAAAGATCTTTTATTTTCAACTCCGAGAAGGATGAACGTTTCAGTATTGAGACAATTACTTCAACTTTCATCATTTCTCTTATTTTGTTCATTCATTCCATGAAAGACCTCGTTTGGTTGAACTACAAGCTCTTATATTTTTCTGAAGCTTTTGACTTTCCTAGTGACGCCACTAGTTGTAACAAAGTTATTATCACCTCGTAAACTCATTATACAATTTTCTAAGTTAATATCCTACATGTGTTACTTCTGCCATCTCAAAATTTTGTCATTTCAGTTTTTATATTCTTGTCATATTATTCACCATCTTAACTCCAAAATTGAAAAGAAAAAAAAATTACCAATTTCAATTCCGCACAGATCATTTAATAGGGTTTCATTTCTAAATTATTCAGTCCTATTTCATAAAGCATGCAGCTACTGTAAGTGTTGTAACACTTTCATACTGATTTTGATTAAGAATGCCGTAGCTCTTTCAATAATTATGGTGTCTTGCAGGTTTTCACAGAAATAGGTCACATTCTCAATCAGGTACGAGTTCAACTCTAGAACATCTGAATTATCCTGGAAGCAAAATTTAAAACCTACAAAGAAGACTTGATGCGGATTGTCATAAAACAAGCAGTCTACAAAATGTACGGGATGATGATTAACGTGTATTTTCTTCAAGCCCTGGAGCAGGTGATGCAAAAATCATATCCTTGTCTCTTTTTTCTTGAAAGATATTTTTATATTTCTGATGCCACTCAAAGAAACAAATTAGCCCTTAATTCGTTCATAATTTCAACCCGAAACAAGTCAACAATCTAGAATCATTATCATTTCCATTTAGATAAAATCCTGCAGGCCTTACAATTTCAAGAAATCTAATTATTTTGATAAAGATTGACCCGATCTTCCCTTTGTAAATCCTATAATCTTATCTCAATCAAATCTTCCACAAAAATCACTTATAATCAGCATGATGTAACTACATTAATTCTGATATGCAAGTTTATGTTGCAGCAATGCTGCTAAGCATTTCTCTGGTTCGAGGTTGTCTGTGAAAAGTCAAACTAGTCACAAGAATAATAAAATTTAGATGAAGAAAAACTTGAACAGGTAAAACATAGAAACATTTCATTCCTAATACCTCAAAAAGTAAAATTTCATCTGTATTATACATGATATGCACAGATCTTAAGAGATAAAAATAACTTGTAACATCAACATATTTACTTGATTACTGCAATATTTGCACAAAAATGATAAAAATGTGCATTGTCAAGTGTAAGAAAGGTGTGTGATGTACTCACCCAAGTTGACAAAACTTTTCAGGAAGCATTGATGCAACTTTATCTGTAAACTGCAGATGCAGAGAGGGAAAAATCGGACAATTAGCAAATGTCTTTCTGTAGATAAAAACATACCAGGAAAGACCATCTCTTTCCATCCTCTAGTCCATACCTGAACAACAGGCCTGTACACAGATGCAGCTAAATATATGCCTTGTTCAGGTAACACCGCTGCAGTCCCATAACCTTCTTGGAGTACATTTGGTCCCCTTCTACTCCATCCTTGGCGGATTAGGTCAGCCCCTGAACAGATTTAATAAATTACTGGAGCACGTCATTTTTATACCGAGAAAAAAAAAAGTTTAAGCAGCGATATCCTGATGCAATTTGCAGCTTCTCCGATTATTAAATATTCTGAAATAACGGCTGATTTCACCTTTTTTTATTCCTTTTTCCACAATTGTAACTTCAGGAGAGAAGCACTTCATGAGCACAGTTGAACAATGGATACAATTATCACAATATTTATTCCAACTTCTGGTACCGTATACACAGAACTTTTTGCATTAGACAAGATAAATCATGCCTAAGGAAAAGTTTATTTTGCAGGAAAATGTATAATTGCGATGCTTTGAATTAATAAGCACCATTGCAAGTTCATATTAAAGAAGCTCAGTCTCAAAACTAAAATATAATAGGGACGATATAATACACAGAAAGGACTCAAGATTATAGCCAAATGGCCTTTGACTAATCCAGGATGTGCCATATTCACATTTTTCATGAATTAAATAAGATTTTTTTTTTTTTTTTTGATAATAAATTGACCAGCATGTACTGAACTATTTCCATATTGTCGAAAAGAATTATTATTCCTTTTTTTTTACCTCTTCTCCAAGACTAAGTATTTTCAAGGCAAAAAAAAAAAAAAAAAAAAAAGCACAACAAAAGAACCAAATCTAGGGAAATAGGTTCGTTAGTGGACCTTGCCAAGCCACTCTGGTTTCTCACATCAAGCTGATTCTTCACCATCCAGTTTCCAGATATTTAAACAAACAGGACTTTCTTATGTTATTATGCGAATCACTTTTTGGAAAAAAATGGGGTTTTATTTTACTCATCTACATCACTTTACATTTTATTTGTTATAAACTATCACATTAAACCAAACAGACAAAAAAAAAAAAAAATACACATTCATAGCTGACCAGGTTGTTTAAGAACATATGCTCACATCTTACTACCATTTGTATCAAAATAAATAAATAAATAAATTGTATGTTTTCCGTAACATTACATATGCTGTCAAGTGATCTCACCTGTATTATAAATAATTACCTTTTTCATGGAAGAACGTGTAATAATAATCTCTTTCTTCTATAAGCTATTAATAGAGAAATCACGCATATATAATTACTAAACCACCAAATAACTGAAGCCATCAATGTATCCTTTTGGTAACTCAGAAAAATACATTAATAGGGCAATCTATGGTATCAAAGCAATCAAAACAACTATAAAAAAATGGCATCAGTACATTCATCCCATACCCTGATTAGGAATCGGTATAGTAGCATCTGTGAAGCGAAATGCAAAGGTAAGACGATCTTCTGACCTGTAAGTCATAAATATCGATAAGTAATTATTGATTAATTAATAAAGAAGAAACTAAATTTGCAATTTGCAACATACCAAAAACATAGTTTACAATGATGCAGGGAAAGATTAATATTCAAACTGAGAAATGATTTCTACCCCCGCAACCATGAAAAAAGGGAACAAGGTGAATCTCACCCCCACCCCCACCCAAAAAACGTCCCACAACAATCCACGGATGCTTGAACAAATAAGGAAGCTATAAAAATCAACCAAAGAATTCGGCATCCTACTACTCCAAGCTTGATAATGAGTTCATAATCAAATTGTCATTTTCTGTCAACTGCATTTTTTTACCACCATTATCTCAGCATTGCACGTTCAGTTGACTGAAAATATCATGTCTACAATCCTATTTAGTTAACATGTCATGGAACCTGATTTCGTATATGGAAAAAGCTCAAGGAACAATGTCTCAATAAAAGGATGCAAGAAAAAAGCAATTGAATTACAAGCAGGAATACGAGAAAAACCACCCTTCCTACCTCCAAAAAAAAAATTAGATATCATGATGATAATAATGTTGATGATAATAATAATTGTTGGGGATGAAATCCAAACCTAGCTAAAATAGGAATCTCTTTGGACATCTATCTAGAAGTTGGGGAACTATTAAAGCATATTCAAGACTCCTAGATCAACAGAAACCACGAATCCCAGTTACAAAATATGGACGTCCACATCCTATCAAACTAATGTTCAAGTGTATAAACCTCCGCACCCTCCATCCCATGGAAGCAGGTATTATACTCTGATAACATAACCAATATTCCGCATATAGACTGCAAGTGATAGTGACCTAGCAATTCATACACAGAGATGCTTCATTTTCTTTCCATCTATTTCCTTGACTGACTATTGCATTGGAGAGCCTTTGATGATAAAATTAGTGCTGTCTAACAGATGAATTGTTTAAGCATTCTGTCATTAATACGAGACCACAAAGCATAATAAGGAGATTCAAGCATATTTGGATAGTTTCCGAACTTTGACATCAACAATGGTAATAAATAACTAATGTACGTGAAAACAGGGGAAGAAAAAATGTAACTGTGCAGATAAAAGAAGAGAAGAAAAATTGGGAAACTTCCAAAAATAGAAGTAGGAAGATACAGGAAAATTTAAGACACAGTAATCATGTCTTAATTTACTTGCCTCTTGTCCTTTGAGGGGGCTTTGCTTGCAAGTCTAGCAGTTTGTACAGCGGCATCTGCAGATGCAGCTTCAGGAGTCGCTCGTAAGATCTCGCATATGAGTTGTTGACACTCACTCTATCATGTATATAGAGGAATAAAATTACAATAACATATCTTTACATGCACACTACCATCATAACGAAACATGTGATTAACGAACCGTTTTTCTGCGTTGAAAAGGAAATGGCAAACAGAAAAAGACCTACCTGCAACACAGTTAAGGAAAATCCAAGTGTGTAGCCGCCAGTATCATGAGATGCATCAGAATCAGGATTCCAATTAATATCAGCAGCCATTACTTTTGGTGTGTTCAAGTCAACTAGTTGCGAAGACTTCAATTCAAGAAGTTCTCCAACAATAATATGGTTTTCTGAAATATCATTGCAATTAAAGACGTCACGATATTGTAAAGACCTGTATAAAAAATACATGAACTTCCATAACATAATCATAATATCTAACCAAATATCCGAACTACAGTTTCCAAAATTGAATCAAGGAGTTCCTTTGCTGCAGTTTGTGCTGTTCCAGCAGGAGACATTACTGGGGAGACCGGGCTGACTGCTAATAAAGTTCCAGCCAATGTTATCCCATTCTGACGCTTTTGTTTAGGCAATCGGTGACTCTCCAGTTGCCCTTTTAGATAGTGGAGACCTGTAAGCATAGTCGAGGCAGCTTGGCCGATGCCAGGCCTAGAACCGTTAACGCGATCTGCCTGAGCTTTGATCTTGGTAATAATTATCTCATGAATTGTAGGCCGCAATCTTTGGCTGTTAAGAACAAAACATAACGAATTTAGAATAATGTCTACAACTATAAAAAAGAGAAAAATAACCAGGAAAACAGAATATATTCCATAAAACTTCTTTGTCAGACCAAAGATATATAATTATAGCTTGTTCAATAGGATCATGTTTTGTTACTCCAGCNGTCTACAACTATAAAAAAGAGAAAAATAACCAGGAAAACAGAATATATTCCATAAAACTTCTTTGTCAGACCAAAGATATATAATTATAGCTTGTTCAATAGGATCATGTTTTGTTACTCCAGCCCATTTGGACAAGGAAAAGAGAGAATGTACAAACTTAACTATTTCCAAAAGGAAAAATCTTCATAATAAATAGAACTTAATTCACTTCAATCACGAAAGCATCCAATACCCAGATAGGTTTCTGGAAGTTTGGCAAAAGAAATATCATTAGATCAAACTAAGTAACTTAGTTTGAAGTGAACTGACCAATTTCCTGATCACAGTTTTATA
>CAIGRN010123267.1:0-12854 GCA_903798345.1 Fraxinus anomala | reverse complement strand
ATGGACACGTTTCGAAATGGAAAGGGCCGATTTATTAAATACGCCTACAGTATGTTGGGACCCACTATTACTGCTTTTGCTGAGCACGTGGCGACGCTTCCCGTGGGGGTGTATGGAGTTAAATACTTCAAAAGATTACTAGTGAAAACTTCAAGATACTTCTTATTGGTCACCCAACGTTATATTACATTACCAATTCAACTTTGGGCGTTGTCACGAGTTATTAACCAAATTTTAGAATGCTTCTCTTTGATCACTCAATTTTAAGATATTGCATTTTTCCACTCACGAGTTAAACGTTTCAATATCCACTCACAACTTTATAGAGTGTTGCACTATATCGCTCACAAGTTAAATGTTTTAACACTTGCTCAATTTTGTGTGTGGTTATGAATTATTTACCGATTTCAGAATGTTTCTCATGGTCACTCAACTTTAAGACATTGCATTTCAACATTCACCCAATTTTGGATGGGTCACATGTTATTCACCAAACTCCAGAATATTTCTCTTTGATCACTCAATTTTAAAGTGCTCTAAAATTGAGTGATCAATGAGAAGCATTTTGAAATTCGATAAGTATCATACTCAAAATTGGGTGGGTGTTGAAATATTTAACTCGAATGTGCAAGTCTAAAAAGTAAAAACTAAAAAATAAGGTAAATATTGAGTCCACGTTTGAGGCACATCATCTAAAACCTCATTTTTCTTCAAATATATTTTTAATTACTTATTTTTTAATAAAATAATTTTATAAGTAAACTCAAAATATTTTATATTTTTAACCATACATTTTTCAAAAAATCAATATTACAAAACTCATTTTCACAAAATTGGGTTAAAATAGAGCCTAAAGTTTGCTTGGTATGTATTTCATTTTTCAATTTTGTGTTATTTTTTATTTTTTGTTTGAGAATCTATTTTAAGATTGTCAAAATGTGTTTGGTTTATCTTTTTGAAGAAAAAAAAAACTATTTCTCAAAAGAGAAAATTAGAAAAAATATTTGATTTGAAAAATTATTTTATGACATTTTGTCCATATGTTGAGTCTTATTCCTTACAAACACATTTTCTCCAAACTTATTCAATCACACATTTTTCAAATAGAATATTTTTTCACGTAAACCTCAAATTTTTTTTATTTTTAACTACATATTTCTAAAAATCACTATTACAAAATTCACTCCCAAAAAAAATGCTAAAAAGCCCTAATTCTATCAAATTTGATTATTCAGTAAAATAGAATAATGTATAAGCAATATATACATTTTAAAGTTAGAAAATTTTACAATATTTTTTCTACTACAAAAGTAAAACAAAAAATAAAAATAAAAATAAAATAAAGTTGGAAAACACATGAAAAAAAAAAAAAAATTAATGAGGTGAATTGAGAATTTTTATATGTGTTAATTTAAATATGTTTTTTTATAATTATTGCTATATAAATAATCATTAAGAGATTGAACTATTTTTATTTATTTTCAAAAAAATTTAGAATTTTATTTTTTTAGATTTTCTTTATTTTAGAATTTATCAATATATATATATATATATATATATCTTTATTTAAACGGTTTATTTCCCATATTTCGAGTGTTCTTTGAATTTTAACTAAAAATACTCAAAACGTAAAAAAATGTGTTTTGCGTTTTATTTTATAAGTTTAATATTTTTTCGAAAATGGATTTTTTAAAATATGAGGATAAAAAAGTTTTGAATATTTTTCAAAATTGAAAATTGGAATTATGTGTGATTGAAAAATTATGGATTTTATAAAATTTATTTTTAAAATTAATTATTGATTTTGACTTAAATTTCAATATATCTTTTTAATTGAACCAAACAACTGCTTAATTTTATACGACAAATAATGATTAAACAATCAAGTTTTCTAAATTCCTCTCTCGAGAGATTGATAAAATATATTTGTAACTACAAAATACATTAATGTTAGTGTTAATAAATACAAAATGAGAAAATTCATGATTGGGCCAAATGGGCAGGCAAGTTGGTTGGTTAAACAACCACCTGAATGGACTATGGAGGGAAAAGCCGAATTAGAGCTGTACTGTACTGTACACAAGGAGAGATTCATTTTCATTTCTCTCGTTTGTATCGCCACCTCCTGGCTTTCTCTTCAATTCTATCGCCCATTTTCTTCTACAAAAACCTAATAATTTCTCATACAGTTTTCGCAAATTTCATCAGTCGCACTAACTTCTCCATTCATTCGTTTCAGAATTTGCATAATAATCGTATTGGAATCGTCTTTCATCAATGGCTTCTTTCAGCATTCCTTGTCCTAAGATCTCCTCTCTAATGGGTGCTTCATCGGAGTCGGAGAACCGTCACGAGAATCGCCCATGTGTCGCATCGTTTCCTCGATCTGATTCCAGATCGAATCTGGGCCCTTTGTTTCTCACTCAGGTTTATTTCTTTTTACGACTTTTTTTGTCCACCGTTGAATGAATTATACACGGAAATATATGGTTTATTGATATTATATGTAATGAATCGATGCAATAGAATAATATATTGTATATGTTTACTTGAGAGCTAAAAAGCAGATTTTATGAGGAAGCAATTTATTTCTCATAGCTCTTTTCTTCTCACCAATGAATGAATTATAAGAGGATGTATATTCTTCGTTGATATTATAATCAGTGCAATTTTCCCTATCGGAATAATTTTTTATGGAAGTTCTTAAAGTAATGGAGAAAATCACCGAAAATACTATACTCCAGAGGACAGGGGTGTTGGTTAATTGTTATGACTGTTACTCCATACTGATTCATCAAATAGAATATATAGCTACCTTTATACTTAAGAGCTAAAAGGCACAGACTCTTCCAAGAAGAAATGTTTCACATGGCACTTGGAGCATAACAAAAATTTCTATCACAATGTTTTCAAAGAGTTTCTTTTGCACTTAACATCAATCTCAGTACTTACAAATATTTTGAGCTTTGGCACATTAATTCTCTTCATACATCGTCTGCCTTCTGCACAAATTATCTGTTAGAATGCCTTGTTGTGCCATACTGGTTTCATTTAGTGTCCTTGCCAGTTTGAGCATGTAACAAATTTTTAATTCTTATTTTTCTGCTTATAAATGAAGTCAGAACTGGAATGATGAAAATATTAAGTGCATATATTTTTCATGATATATCTTATTGCTGTTACATAAAAAGAAGCTAGACCGCTGAGATAGAAGGATCATGAACTGCTTTCTCACTTCTGCTACATATCATTACCGAAGTTAAATGTCGTTCAAAAGCATTTCGCAGCGGGCTGACATTAAAAGACTAAAAGAAAGAAATTACTCGAGTAGATTCTTATTGGTTTTACTGCTATATGGTTAAAGGTCCTTCCATTTTCGGCAGGGATGTAGCCGGAGCCAATCTGATGTTTTTAAGGTGTGTGCACAGCTAAATGAGGTAAGGCGAACTTTGCTATCAGTCTAGGTTTTGATTCTTCTCCTCCATCCATCTCGTCTCTGTTCTCACTTGTTTAACTTGATGCCACCTTTTACCTTAGCTATGTCATTCTTTTTCTTTACAAGGTTGCTGTAGAGAAAGTATCAAATTCTGCACCAGCTCTTGAGACAAAATTGGCCAAAGAAGTGGAAAGCCAATACACAGTTCCAGATGCACCATCCATTTCAGCATTTATGACCCAAGTGGCGGATCTTGTCAAGTGTGTAAATTGCTTTGCATAAAGCATCTGATAACCTTCTGATTCAGTCTTCATAAATGAATTGTAATTTACTTTTTATGTTGCCAGGCTAGTAGATTCCAGAGATATTATGGAGTTGGAGCTTAAGCAAATGGACTGTGAAGTCCTTATAAGAAAAAAGGAGGCATTGCCACAACCATCAGTTGCAGCTCCTGTTTTTTATGCACAGCCTTCCACTCAGCCATTGCCTCCTTCAATTGTCCCTGCTCCTGCTTCTCCAGTCCATTCGACTCCAGCTTCAGTGCAAGCACCACCTGCTCCGGCAAAACCAAAGTCATCACATCCTCCTCTAAAATGTCCTATGGCTGGAACATTCTATCGTTCTTCTGCCCCAGGGACACCGCCTTTCGTGAAGGTTAATGCGTAAAATACTTCACATGTGTTTATGCATGAAAATAACTTTGGAAAGTTGTTAAATTGAATTTCGTGTGCTTATCCCGTTCTTTTAAACCTGACACGGGCAAAGACATAGGGACTGGGTCAAAGGGGTTTCCCAACTCAGCCACTGGGTTTCCTGGTTCAAAGGCGGTCAATTAAATTCAACGTAGTTTTAAAATACTTCAAAATTGAGAAAACATGCCAAAATTAAATATTTAAAAATCAGTAAAAATTCCAAACTAATAGTTTGGATCTGAAGTAATGTCCAATAGTATTAATTAAGATGGATATAAACATGTTTGTTCATATTAGGATAGAAGTCAGTTAGATTAGAAGAGGGAGTAATAAGATATTTACATAGTTAAATATGAAGTGATAAAATACTTCATGTCTTGCTTCCTTTTGTTTTATGCTAAATTCTATCAACTGAAACTTCAGTTAACTACACTTATAGCAAGGCCTAAAATTAAAAAATTAGTATATATCAACTGCTCAATACTACCCCTTTTTGTCATATATTTAACATCAATATTCTGTCGCTATCAATTCTGATATAAAATGTATTTTCTAGGTGGGAGATAAGGTCCAAAAAGGGCAGGTAGTATGTATTATTGAGGCCATGAAACTGATGAATGAGATTGAGGTAAGCTGCTGGACCTTTGTCCGAGCTGTTATTGTTCCGTACGTCCTGTTTACATTGTGGAAAATTTATGACCAATGTATGAAAAATATTGAATTGCAAAATAAGTAAACTCTGGAATGAGGTGATCAAGTTAAAATGAATGTTTGACAATTCGTTCTTATACTCTTTGCCACACAGCAGTGAATAAAGAAAAAATTTAACTTGTTTTTCTTCCTAATACTGTCTAGTCCCTGTTAATCCTTTTTACCAAACTGGCCATTATAGATTGTTATTCATTATTTCTGTATTCTAGGAAATAACAAGAACTTTAGGAAAAGAACCATGTGGGAGCATTACCGATGATATATTTTTATTAGAAACAGAACAGTCCATATTCTCAAAAGAAAACATGTTTCTGTAATTCATTTCATTTTTACTTTTTGCAATTCTTCTGGAAACAAATCAAAATCACATGCATCTCTAAGCTGCAAGCATTTATAACACAGCACACCATTTCACTTTCAGCACTTCATGAATGCTGAAGTAAACACATCTGACATCTAAATTTCAATACGATTTGAATCCTACATTTTGATTGCTGTATTTTTTTCTTCTTTTTTCTTCTTTTTCTTTTTTTTTTTCAGGCTGATCAATCCGGAACCGTAGTTGATATCCTTGTAGATGATGCGAAGCCTGTCAGTGTGGACATGGTACCTTTATTCTCTTTTACCTTTCCCATCACCCCCTTTAGAGACACTGTACTTGTTGCTCGTGAAGCTTCAATGCTGCTTACTGTTGAATATAAGATGTAAACAAGTATACGTAGTACTCTCTAATAGTTTAAGGTTTTAGATGAGATAGTTAACTTAGTATCTGAGCCAAGGAAAAGAACTAGGGTAAAATCTTGTTGCCTCCCATTTTCGATAAATTGTGCACGTGTTTGACCTGTGATCAGATTTGCATGTGAGAGACGGGTTGAAGACAAATATGAATAAATATATGTAGCCCCACTCCAACATCTTAAGCTTTTAATAAGATGGTTAACATTGTGTAGAAAACTTCCCCCATCTATTGAACTTAAATGCATAATGGAGGGTCGTGATATAATGCATATTCCTGTGAACCATCACCTTGAATACATATTATCTCTCTTCAACTATCAATTTGTTTTGTCCATAACTTTTTGTTCCTCCTTGCAGCCTCTATTTGTCATCGAGCCATGAAAGGAAAAAAGTTAATCCTCCCATGAAGTTCGGTGATTGAAGGCATATTAAGTATCAACTTTCTTCTTCTTCTTTTCCTTGGGATTATAGCATGTATTGGTGTTACAAGAGTCTTTGTGTATTTTTCCTATTTTAGCTTAAGCTATACGGTGCTCGTTAATTTCAGAACAATAGATTTTTCTTTGCAAATATGTTGGTACTTAAAATGTAGTGTGGTATCTCTCTAAGTGGAGATCTTTCATTTCTTAGTTAGCCCCTGTTTGATGGCCATTATTGGAAAAAAAAAAAAGATGTTTTGGATAATATTTTTTGGAGAATGTGTGATTAAGAAATATAGAAAAATCTTGGATTTACTTGCAAAATATTTTATTATGTGAATGTGTGGTTAAAAATAAGTATGAGAATTAAAGAATTTTGTTTTAAAGGGATGCAAACCAAACAAGGGTTAAAGAGTTATGCTTGATGTACATTTATCTACAATAAAGTCAATTGTTATATATATAGACTTGATGACTAGCATGTATATAAAATTACAGATACGTTCATTTAAAATTGCAAAGCTTTTGGGAAATTTGACAATCGTAATTTCTGGTTAAATTGTGGTTGTCTTTTTCGATTGTTATCTCCTTTTACTCTTCTATCCTCGATCAAATTTTTCTGTTAAAGTAGACAACTTTTACCAACCTCAAATGCCTTGCCACCCATCTGCAAAGACCGAAATCCATGCCCACGTGAACCCCCTAACCCCCAACTAAAGTTTCTCTCGCCGTAGATATCTGCAACTCCACCTTGAACGGAGGATACAGATTCTATGTCTATCGTTGTTGATGACAATAATGATAAGTCTTAGAAAACGTGCACTTATTCTTCACATCATGAAACCTTAAATGGAATTCAAAATAATGCAACAAAGCCTGTTTAGTTCACCAAACACATAATGATCATCTTCGTTTCTTCAAATGATCAACGAATGTTTCAAAATTCCGAAATGAAGTTCCCGATTCACTAACACTCTTGAGAGCCAAATCCTTCAGTTTCAAAGCATTGGTTTTAAAACCATAGTCAGCAAACAACATTTCTATTTTTGTCTTAATTTCATGCCTTGATCTGAGTCCACTTTCATTTGGATTCAGGCTCAAACCAATCTTCCACATTGCACAAATGTAATTCTGGTTATGAAATTGATCTGCAAAGTAAGGCCAACACAAGAAAGGTATACCCATGCTCAAGCCCTCAACAGTCGAGTTCCATCCACAATGGCTCAAAAAACACCCAACAGAAGAATGAGCCAATACTTGTTCTTGAGGTGTCCATTCTACAATTTTTGCACGCTCTGCCACTCTTTCAAGAAAGCCATATGGGTACTCGGCGTGCAATCCATTGGCAAGATTTGATCTAACGACCCATAGAAAGGGCCGGCTTGAAAGTTCAAGACCCAAGGCAAGTTCATTTATTTGGTCCTGAGAGAATGCAGCTACGCTGCCGAAAGAAACATAGATCACTGATCCATCTGGTTTGTTATCTAACCAGCTTAAACAAGTTGTGTCCTCCACCCAAAAGCTACCACCACTGGCTGAAGATTTTAAGTTATTACTACTGAGTAATGGTCCAACAGGGCAGATTTTGGGAATCAATTTACAAGCCGATGATTCAATTTCATGAAATGTATTACAGAGCAACCACTTAGCATGATGTGCTGATCGTTCAGCTGTCCTAAAAAATTCGAAGAAGAGCTTTTGTGTGTTAAGGTCACCCGAGACGCTCCAGATCAGTTCATTTTTTCTCCAGGAAGGTATCTCATCAGACAAAATGAGTTCATTTTGCACCATTGTTCCTGAAATGAAAGCAAGTTTTTGAGCAAGTATGTTGAAGTTTATTTTCAGATTCAGCTCATCCTATTTGAGAAATATCAAGAATTGACAAATAGAAATAGACACGAGAATTTATATGGAAAGCTTCATAAACTCTGAGAAATTACCTGCTATAAGATACATATATTAATCCGCTTCTTTAAAAAATGTTACAATTATTGAGAATTAGGAACCATAATTCGATTTCACTGAGAGCAATCAATTCGCAAAGAAGAAAAATAAAGACTCAAAAACACAAAAGATTTATAAATGTTTGTCTCAATCCCTTTAATGAAAAGAAGTTCACAAGAGAAAGTTGAACACTCTATCTTATTTAATCACTCTCTCTTTTCAATTATAATATAAGATTCTCGTGAGGGCTCCCTATTTATAAGAAAAATTAGAATAAACCCGAAATTATAAACGTGATTAGGTTCCATACAACAACGATAATTAGGCTCAATAACTTAACAACAATCACATATCTTCACATCTAATCACCCAATTACACACAAGATCACAACTAATTATATATATTTTTTCTCTTTTCTTAGAGGCTCTCATTTATTTTGGGTTCATTTCCTATAACTATGTGATTTGGGTTACACAAGGATTGAAATTTGTTAACAATTTGTAACCGCCCCCCACCCAAAAATGTTATAAAATTTAATTTTACCATTCAGATCAAGATTTCCTTCTTCAATAAGCTTTGGAATGTGAAGTGTCAAGGCCATCTCTGCCGCTGCACCTGGTAGAAAAGCTACTGGTTCAGCTCCCATCTTTTGAATATCATCAAGAATCCATCCGATTGTAATATCAGCTATGACACAACTAATCTTTTCATCACAGCTAACCTTCTCCATCAGATTTGTCAAATTTCTCGGCAACGTTTTTCTAAGACTTTTGTTGATGATAAAACCATTGTTTCTATCATCATCAGGCGTCAATCCGTCAGGAATCGATGTTAGTTCTATGCTTCTTTGCTCCTTATCTTCCTCAGACATTGCAGCAGCTACTTTTGCATGTATATATTCTGTGTTAACAAATGTAACCTTGATTCCATGATTGGCAATTTGTTGAGAGAATTTCAGGAGTGGCCGGACATGTCCTTGAGCTGGAAATGGCACAGCCAATATATGTGGTCTCCTGCCCTTCACTCCCACCAATTCTTGCTCTGTTATCGATTGATCCATCTTCAGATCTCAGTGTGTGTGTGAGTGAGAGAGATTAAAATAATAGCACGACTTTAACGAAAAGTCATAAAGTCTAGTGCGTGTTGTGATTTTCCATTTGAAATGAATGTTTCAAATGGAACAGGAGGACTAATACTTTAACTTTTTCTTTCATTCTTAGGCCCGTTTGGCAAAGTTGCTTATGAAACTGTTTGGATAATTTTCTATATTTTTAAAGGAAGCTGACTTAAATAGAAATGCTGCCAAAAGGGTCTTAATCATGTGGCTTCCTTATTTTAACAACATAAATGGTTCTAATTTATTTGACGTTAGAAAATTCAAGGATGTCCATGTCACCTTCTACAATAAGAGGGGTGGATGATGGATCACACTCATGCAACAGGACTATTTAATCTGACCATTGAAGAAATACAGAAATAAAACCAAATACAGCAGAATCATCTTCATTTTTTCAGATGATTAATAAATGTTTCGAAATTCTGAAAAGAAGATCCCGATTCATTGACACTCTCGAGAGACATTTCCTTCACTTTCAAAGAATTTTCTTTAATACTGTGATCAGAAAACAACATTCCTATTTTGGTCTTAATTTCACGACTTGATCTGAATCCATTCTCATCAGGGTTGAGTCTCAAACCAATCTTCCACATATCACAAATATAATTCTGGTTATGGAATTGATCTGCAAAGTAAGGCCAACACAAGAAAGGGACCCCCGTGCTTAAGGCCTCTATGGTCGAGTTCCATCCACAATGACTTAAAAAACACCCAACAGAAGAATGAGCCAATACTTTTTCTTGAGGTGCCCATTCTACGATTTTCGCCCTGTTGGCCACTCTTTCCCGGAAGCCATTTGGGTACTCAGCCTGTAATCCATTGGCAAGATTTGATCTAAGGACCCATAGAAAGGGTCGGCCTGAATGTTCAAGGCCTAACGCGAGTTCATGTAATTGATCCAGAGAGAAAATGGCTATGCTGCCGAAAGAAACATAAATCACTGAGCCAACTGGTTGGTTATCCAACCAGCTTAAACAAGTTGTGTCCTCCACCCAAAAGCTACCACCACTGGCTGAAGATTTTAAGTTATTACTACTAAGTAATGGTCCAACAGGGCAGATTTTGGGAATCAATTTACAAGCTGATGATTCAATTTCATGAAAAGTATTGCAGAGCAGCCACTTAGCATGATGTGCTGTTTGTTCGGCAGTCAGACAACATTCAAAGAAGATCTTTTGAGTCTTAAGGTCACTTGAGAAGCTCCAGGACAGTTCATTTCTTTTCCAGGGAGGTATCTCATCACTGAGGTTGATCAATTCACTTTGCATCATTGTTCCTGAAGCGAACAAATTGTTATATATATGCGTATGAATGTCGATTGAAGGACTATCCAATCCAAATAAAAATATAGACTCCACAGTAAGACTATCCATCCAATATACTCTATCTATTCAGTCCAAAACTCTGTGAGCACTTCAGGTACGCCTCGAGACTCGTTCAAAATTTTGAGTGTGGAAGGTACATCGGTGGAGTCCCTTTTTTGCAAGGAAACTCGGTGTTTTGAAAATTATTTTTGAGACAGTTTGACAGTTGACATATTTTGACTGCAACAACATATAACCCCTAAAGAAAATAAAAGAGAAGGATTAAATAGAACAAAGAAAGAAATCTCCAAATTTAATTTTACCATTTATATCGAGATTTCCTGCTTCAATAAGCTTTGGAATGTGAAGTATCAGGGCCATGCCAGCTGCTGCAGCAGGAAGAAAAGCTACCGGTTCAGCTCCCATCTTTTTGGCAACATCAAGAATCCACCCAATAGCTATATCAGCTATGACACAACTAATCTTTTCATCCCCATTTTCACAGTTGATCTTCTCGATCAAGTCTGTCAAATAGCCTGGCATCGTTCTTACAAGGCTTTCTGTGACGATAAAAGCATTTTCTCTATCATCCTCAGGCATCAGTCCATCAGGAATCGAGGCTAATTCTATCCCTCTTTGCTCCTGATCCTCGGACTTTGCAGCCAATAATTTTGCATGTACGTATTCTGTGTTAACGAAAGTAACCTTAATCCCATGATTCGCAATTTTCTGAGACAATTTCATGAGTGGCATGACATGCCCTTGAGCTGGGAATGGCACCACTAATGCATGTGGTCTCTTGCCTTTAACTGCCATCGCCACTTCTTGGCTTGTTAATGAATGCTCCAACTTGAGGTCTGTGCATGTATTTGTATACAAGTCACAACGATGTACATAACAGTGAGAGTTTAAGTTGATAGAGAAATTAATATATATTAAACTGATGATAGGACTGATTCTCTTTGTTATATCCTTTGAACAATCCAATGATCTAATCATTTATGAACCTTGTCCATGCACAAAATGTGATCATCTTCTAATATGATATTACTGTACATTATGACTTGTTACTAGCATTTGCCACGTGGCCGACCTAGAGAATTTGTGGACCCATTTCTACCGAAACGCCCGCCGTAGAAGACGAGGTCCGCTGTTAGCCCGAGGTGGCCTTCAATCGAGGCCCAGTAGCGTCCAAGGCTGTCGTAGAAGAGGCCCAAAATGGTAGTTTCCGAGGCCATTGCTAATCCGAGGCCTGCTACTAATTCGAGGCCCAGTAACTTTTGAGGCTCCACTCCATCTAATGACGGTCCACGTACAAAGATTTGTTCATGATGAAGATCTTTATTTGAATGACTGATGTGACATTTGTAAAAAGTGTGTTGGTGTCTTGTCTTGTCATTGTAGGAGCATTAAATGCTTTGTAAAGCTAGGAAGTCATAATGATGGCTAGGATTTGATGCTTCGGCCATAGGGATGAGGCCACGTGTAATTTCGCCATTTCATTTGTAATAATATAAATACCCCAACCATGTAACAATTGAAAACTAATGCAACTTTAAATACTCTGAGCAACTTATTTGGTTCTCTTACATTGATTTACAATCTTTAATCTGAATTCTTAGNGGGATGAGGCCACGTGTAATTTCGCCATTTCATTTGTAATAATATAAATACCCCAACCATGTAACAATTGAAAACTAATGCAACTTTAAATACTCTGAGCAACTTATTTGGTTCTCTTACATTGATTTACAATCTTTAATCTGAATTCTTAGTGATTGGTAATTATTGTACAATCGTATCCCGTTACCCCGTTGAAACCCAAATGGAAACGTCTCGTGTCGTTGAACTTCTCTCACGTCCAATTTCGGAGTGGTCTCGACCATTGATCTGTCTTAACATGTTGAATCTAGCTTGCGCATGCACGAGTGGTTCCGGTATCTGTTGGCAGCATATTTTGAGGTCAACACTGTACGTATTATTAAGATTTCTTGGAGACTGCACAATGCATCCATTGAATTAAAACTTTACATCCACTGATTGTATTGTTCTTAATAATGAATCAGTCCTGTTTGGTTTGACTGAAAATTAGATTTTTAGTAGATTTTAATAACAATTCAAGGAATGAATGGTTGAAAAGTTGATAAAATTTGTAGATTCCATAAAATTTGTGGTTAAAATTAATTGCCGACTTTAACTTAAATTTTTATAACTTTATAAAATTAAATACTCAATGCTTATTTTCCATAAATCCCATAAAAATATGTTTGTTTCCATTTTGACACAGATTAAAAAATATATAATTAATCCAATTGGAAATATAATTTTTTCTTACATTTTTTTTAATATACTCTTACATTAAATAATGGTTTAAATATGAGTAGTTCATATTTGTTAATAACAAAGCATATTAATAGAGGCATATTAGAAAAGTAAAAAATTATCCATACTCTCAACAAAGAAAGTGGCATATAATTTGGGACAGACTAAAA
>CAIGRN010123265.1:0-10971 GCA_903798345.1 Fraxinus anomala | reverse complement strand
TGCATGTTGAGTCAGAAAAATTATTGTAATTCATGTATCCATATCATGAGCTCACTACATATTTTGTGTTTTGAATACATTTGGGACTTTTGTTTGCAAAATATTTGCAAATGTCGACTTTTCAGTATTGTATTTTGAATAGTTTGAGTTTTGAGGGGCTGATGTACCCTGTTTAAAATTATATGTACTGATTTGATAATATTGGATATGGTTTAGGTGGTTTTAGTTCATATTACAAGGGAAACTCTGTCAAAATTTTTATAGAAGTGTGTCACAGTTTTAACAGGTCATAGTTGCCTTGATGGTGGGTCCAGCACTTAGCTGGTATCTATCATCGGTACACGACACGTGTCAGGTCCCTTAGGGTGACTTGGGATGGGTCGTGTCACTAGCTATGTTCGAAGCATTCAAATCTTGAAAGATCAAAAGAATAAGCTGATAACACTGTCTCAAGTTTCATATATTGACAAGATACTTGTAAGATTTGTCTACAAGATTCTAAGAATGATAATATGCCTTTTAGGCATGGTATTCAATTCTCTAAGGTTCCGTCAAAAAAAATTTGTATTCTCCGTATTACTATATGTCTAGAGTCAATAATTTTATATGAAGAACTACTGAGCAGCAGAAATGGAACAACTTTTCTATCAAAAAAAAATTTTGTTCGCCTGGTCTTTCTTCTTTTTGTTTAACCTAAGACTCCTGAAGAGAAGGAGTGCAAAGGTAGGATACCTAATGCCTAGACAGTGTGTAGTCTCATATGTGCTATGTATGTAAACAATCAGATAAAGACTCTCGAAATTCTACATCAGGATTGTTGTTTATAGTTTCAGAGAAGTATCAAACAATCATCATTGTTTATTTACCGTAGAGGCCTAGTATTTGGCAGCTTGTGAGGTTTCTAAAGAGGATGTATGACTCAAGAAAATCATGACGGATATCGAGGTGGTACTTGTAACTGCACAACCTTTGACACTGTGTTGGGATAATAGTGGAACAGTGAACAATGCTAAAGAATCAAGAGTCATTAGAATAATAAACACATTGAACATAAATATTATCTATTAATAGAGATAATTGTTAGAGGAAATATGGTTGTCAGTAAAATTGCTATTGGAATAACCTCGCAGACTCATTTACTAAGAACCTGTTGGCGAAGGTTTTTTAAAGGGCATTTGCAAGACATGGGTTGCACAACATGGTATATACACTCTAGGGCGAGTAAGAGATTTGTTGGGTTATACTCACTTATAGTATATTTCGTTTTGATAAAATAACATTTTATAATTAATTTATTATGAATTTATTTATTTATTTTTTATTGAACGTGCAAATTAAAGTTCTTATGATCACTTGTAATAATATAAGTAGGATGATTGCATCGAGAAGCACATTATGACACAACTTATATTTTGATCATAAATAATTTGTTCACAACCTACAACTGATGAATAAAGGTTGGCACATTGTACTTGAATGTACTAGTGTTAACTGATTCACTATTTGAGTTTGCGATTTGTCTTTATTGTTAAAATAAATTAAAGATGACACTAGTATATTTGGAGTGTATTGAATAAATCACTATTGAGTTTAATTTTATAGCACAACTGAGTTAAGAATTAAATTCCATCTGATCATTGTGTATTTCATCAAAATTCCTTGGTAAGGTTGTGCATATTTTTTTCTAGTTTAATAGTTCTTTGAGTCACCACTAGGTAAGATCAATTTGATTGATCAAATATCTCGATGAGTTAAAAACTTTGCAACCCTAAAAAATAGGTAGAGTGATTACTTAAGTGTTTTCTGTTGAATGGTTAAAATTTGAGCTCAATGTTTCGAGAAGTTGAAATATTATTGTTATATTGGCTTATGTGATATTATAAATTTCAAGAGTGTAGTCTTTTTCCTTTAGTAAAAAAAAAGAGCAAAGACTAATAATTAGATTGATTGGTTTAGGATCGTAGATATGATCTAATTATTGGAGCTTAGATAATATATGATCGACCAGGTCACTATAGTAGCTCTATAAAGTATTGAGATGTAATTGCAACATAGCCTTAATTTAGAGAATATCATAGAAGACTTGAAGATTTAAATAATCAAGTTCTTGAAATTAAAAGTTGAAAGTTCGTGATCCAAAAAGCTAGAAGTTCATGATTTAGATCCAGTTTGATAATTGATTGTGAAATTTGGATAAATTTCAATTCTTTATTTTTTTAATTATAACACACGTTAATATCTAGAAACGATCTTGAATTTTGAATTTAAGAAAATTTTGATTTTCTTCGTAATTCTTGTTCCGCATTCCATAAAGGCAAAAAAAAAAGGAAAAGGCTTGCAATAAGGTATTTTTCAATCCATAAGGGTGAATAGAATATTGATGACCTCGAAAAATGTACCTCTATGTGGCCAACCAATGTCGAGTCCTTTCACATCAACGTAAGTCTTTAGTCCTGCACGGACAAACTGTAAGTCACACATGGCCTCCTTCGACATGGGAGGAGGCGGCAGCATGCACTCCAGTGATCAAGTCAATCAATGTATAATTTAAAGGGTGTGGCCTTATCCTAATAGCTGAGACCTTTTTTCAAATGTCACTCCAAAAAAGTAGCTGCTTTAATGCCTAGGTCTGACCTTCAATATGTAGATTGACAATTTGACCTTTATATGATGGTGCAGTGAGTTTTCACATCAATCAATCACAAATGGATTGCATACGGAAGGTCTTTTAAGAAAAGATCTATTGAGAAACTATGAACTGAAAAGAGCCTCTTGTGAATGCGAAGTCTAGGAGCCTCGCATCTATCTGTAGCACATTGGCAATTGCGCTTGGTCATTAAGGATCGGCCAT
Source organism: Fraxinus anomala (assembly GCA_903798345.1). NCBI lineage: Eukaryota > Viridiplantae > Streptophyta > Magnoliopsida > Lamiales > Oleaceae > Fraxinus > Fraxinus anomala. Next base: position 8,120 of record CAIGRN010123265.1, on the reverse strand, counting down.
TGCATGACCTCGGACGAAGTGGTACATCACCTCGGCTAGTAAGAGGTGACTTGGAGTGCAGGCCTCGTTAGTTTACCCAATCCATTGCTACATTGGTTACGAATGGAGCCTCTTCATGAGAGGCAAAACAATAGTCTCCCAAGTCCATGTATGTATTATTTATATAATTCGTGGAATTTTATTGTAGGGTTGGGGGCGAACTGCTTTGGTCGAGGTGATGTGTTAGCCTGGAGTATCTTATCTTTTGTTAGTTCCGTGCAAATTTTGAATATAGTATGATAGTAGTCATCCAAGTCCATGTATGGATTATTTATATAATACATGGATTTGTATTGTAGGGGAGTTCGTAATTTTGAGAAAAGTAGGACGAGGTAAGGGCGGGGTCCTTGGTGAAGGGCAATGCTTTGGAAATTCGCAACTTTGAGAAAAGTTGGAGTGATGAGGCATTCTTTGGGTTTGTGACAGTGATTTGAAAGCTATAGCATATTCCCAAGGATAGTCCAGCTGGGGCATCACATTCTCCCAAGGCATGTGCTGCCCAAGTCATTATGGCTAATTATGATAGGTGGCTGTGAGCATTCTAGGTTGACACGCCTTTGTGGCGTATGCTATACACTATTTCATCTTATCCATCCAACGTTGATGATGTTTGATTTGGATGGTGTGGATTCTATTCTACATGGTCGGCCAGTGTAGCGAACGAGAAAAATCTTGTGTTTCATTTTAAAAGAAATTTTCTTGTGGAACTCGAAAATGATGTGGGTTACGCTACTACGTCGCTACAACACTTCCTAAGACTTCAAATTAATTATTTTTTGTCACGATAATAAAGTTGTGTGCACGTGTCTTAGTACTTTTAAGGTGTCGAAGACTCTTTTAAACGATAAATTTATTTTTTTATTTTGATTTGGTTACGTTATTTGTGACGACATATTTTATATTAATTGCTACCTATGTTAAGTTCTTAAAATTTTAAAATTTGATCCCTTTATTGTATATGTTAAATAACCCTTAAACATGATTTTATTTTGTCCTTCAAAAAACTTCCTTTCATGGCCATGTTTTTTTTTCTCACCTCTCAATCTGATTTGTTTCTCTACTAAAGACACTCCATTTAATTTTACCACCCACTAACTTGTGCCATGATCATACCACTTATCTTACCATTTTAACTTCCACTTTTGCCAACTGCCTAAAACAATCCCTTTTTAATTTAGAAGTCAAAAGTTTATTTCAAATGCATGTTATTATTCAAATGTAAATTCTAATTGTATCCACCATTTGAAAATTAAGATTTGATACATTTATTGTGTACACAAAACAACCCTTAAAACATAATTTTTTTGTCCTACGTTTTGCTCCAATTTTCAACATTTTAAAATCCTCAAATATGATTCTTTTCTCCACTATAAACATCCTATTTAGTTATACTACCAACTAAGTGCACTCCCCACCCCCACTAACCGTTTTAACTCCTATTTGATCAATGTCAATCTACCCACTAATTGCACTCCCACTTATCATTTTAATTCCTATATGATCAACTGCAACCAACCGTCCATTATCATTAAATTGAAGATATTATATCTTTCAAAAATATATAGCAAGTTTATCTCTCAAACCACAATTGCAAACACATAAACTTCACTCACCGTTTATCCAACACGTTGGAATCTGAAAATTTAATTAAGGACCTTAGGATCACATTGCATTTTGTTACAAATTGAACACAAAAGGGTATTCAAACTCCAAGCATTTAAGGTGAGATGTTTTCGGCACTTTTGTAAGTGAAGTAAAAATTATTTGTTTTCTATTTGCATTATTTGCATTAAACGTGTTATTGTGTTATTCATGGAAAAATGGAAGCACCATTTAGTGGTTCAAATAAGAGATGAAGAGATGATATTTGTTACTTGAAAGGGGTTATCAAAACCTGAGAGTAAGAGGACTGCCTGATCATCGGTTCGCTTTGCAAAATTGACGGTGAAACAAATAACCAAAGTTCGAATTTCTAAAAAATATTATTATATCATTTATTTAAGTGTTTCCTTCTAAGTATTACTTATGGTACTCATCCCTACTAAAATTTTACAAGTTAATTCGAGGCATGAGAGTGGTTTGGCATAGTGGCAAGTGCTCGGCGATTTAAAATATTCTTTAACTTTCTAGTAAAAATTTCAGTTACGTAAATCTTTTATGGATACTTAGATGACACTTCTAAAAAAATTTAAATATTTATTTTGTCTATTTTTTATATACATTGCACGTCAACTATAAATTTAGAAATGTTGGATTTACTTTGCATGAAGTTTAATTATTGCTGAATTAAATTTTCAGATTATGTCCTCCTACTTAAAAATGGTATAACTTCGGCTACAATGCATGTTTTAGAGTGATATTAGTGGGGTTTGAAAGGTTTACAAGTCTTCTAATAGTGATCTTTTGAATTACCTTAAAGTATTATCTAGAGAAAAGGTTATGTCCGTTTTAGTAGACTGCGTCGTATCAGTTTTGAAAATACTGTCCAGCATAGTTGAAAAAAAAAATCGTGGTTCAGACATTATCGGCGAGACCCAATTTTTTTATATGTAGTACGTATATGAATGTTATAGCCTCGATTAAAATTTCATAAATTTTAATTGACGTAACATGTTTTTCTTTCTGCTGCTGCGAAATCGGCAGTTGCTGAATTTCCTCTAGATGTTTTCCAAAATCAAATTACACCATAATTGTCTAATTCTATATGGATTTATCGCGAACTCCAAAATTTTTCTTATTGACAATTTATTTCGGTTAACATTAATATCTCAAACTAAGACTTTATTTTTTTAACACTTCGAGTTCCAAGAATTTGGGGTGTTACAACCAGGATGCTTCTTCGCTTGATCTAGCGACCTGATTTTGCATTCTTCAACTATAAAAGGGTGGCTCCTTCATATGGCAGCATTTTTTCTTGCAAATGATTTTCAAAGCGTGTACTTTTCAAACTCCACAACTTCAAGCGTTTTGGTGATATTCCTGACTTTTCTAGTGAGAAATCATCCTCCTTGCCCAATATAATCATCTTCGGTGAGTGTTCTGCCTTGAGCTATCCCATTTCAGGCTTCATCTTGTGGCTTTGTTTTCATAATTGTAATCGAATGTCTAGGGGATCCCCATTTAATTTAATGGTAGGTTTAGTGTGGTAGAGGGAGTCGAACTTAGGCAACCCACTTTTATCTCTTCTGAAGAAATAAGTGCGGCAATAATGTTTGGAGAGAACATTTGGAGATTACCCCCGGCCTTTGCTGACACCTCGCAAATAGGGCACTTCGGACTATCCTTCCAATATGACAGCTGCTAAGATGAATAGATACAAGGAGGTCTTTAGGATCTCAGATCATATTGAGTTAATCTTACCCGAGCCGGATGAAAGGGCTTGCTATCCGAGGTCAAGGTACGTAGTTATTAGTGAAAACACCTTCAAAGGGGGTTCAGGCAGTCCATATATCCTTTCTTTAGGTTAGTCCCCCGGTTCTATGGTTTGGTACCAACCCAACTTAATCCCAACTCTTGGAGCCAGTTGGTAGGTCGTGGATGTTATGGCTGAAAGTCAATGTCAGAATGGATATGCCTTTCTCAGTAATCCCTTCCATCTACACTCCGAGAACTATGGTAAGGAGGAAAAGTCAAGGGGATCGTACTATATGAGCTCAAATGGGGTTCACTCTCCCTTAGTGGTAGGCATGCCTCGTCTTTCAAGGACTAGGAGCAGAGCTGGTTCTGGGCTTCTAGATGGTAAGACACCATGGAGGGTGATCACATGGCGCCTCTAACAGTTTCCACTTCTTTTTTGATTGCAAGTGAGTTGGTCGAGCATATTTACTTTGTCTACTTGTTCATGCTTCAATCCCCTATGTTTCATTTTTGTGCAAGTTCACCATCGAGGTAACACCTTACTGATAACCAGTTCAACATTATTCGCGATATTTATCTACTCAGCATAAAGGAGCGTAGCTACTCCAAGCTCGTTGACAAAAATTTTACCATTTGTTGATCACGGACTAATGACTAGCCAAAGTAAGTTTAAACCTTGTTTTGTTCATTTAATAGTTTGGTGACAAGGCTCTTATACTTGGTGTTTTTGTGTTGTGCAGAGGACCTTGTAGAGAAAAAGCCCTTAAGGCCAGACTTTGCAACTATTAGGCAAAGCGTCACTACTTCTAAACAACCAATGGCCAATTTTGTCACCTATAAAAGGCAAAATAAAAAAACTTTTCCAACTGAGCAAAAATCAGCTAGTCAAGGATGAGGAATGTGAGGAAGAGGTGTCCCAAATTGTGAAAAAGAAAAAGACGGGCATATCTGGGAAGTCGCTGTCTGAGGCGACAGTGGCTAAGTTGCCACCAGCTTCATCGACACCTATTCTATTTGGGGTGCCAATTAAACCAAGGTTGGTGTCACGACATAAGGAGAAGGTAGAGCCTCGAAATGATGAGGCCTCGAAAAAATGAAACGTCCCTAAAGCTGTAAATCCCTAGCTTCTCCCACAAAACAAACTGATTTCTTGGGGAGCAATTCGAAGGAATTGTCCTCGGTGGTTCTAGAGATGTTGCCACCGAAGAAGGCCTCGGTGGCCTTGGCCTACAACAAGTATTGGACCAAGGATTGGGAAGATCACACCTCTTCTTGCGAGGCAACAGACCTATTGAAGGCAAACAATGCTTGTGTGGCCCGGGCAGGGGACATGAAAGACTTTTTTATTCAAAGCACTCCTAGCTGGTGTAAAGTGTTGACATTTAATTGCTTTGACAATTGCGTCCTCTGGAGTAGCTGCATCTCTATTACCTGAAAGTCGAATAGCTCATTCGAGACTTAAAATTCATTTAGAAACAATTGGAGAAGTCAACTGCTCTGTTAGCAAACATTCGGCTTTGGGAACTTTGTTGAAAATGTCTATGCTAATATTTTGGGATGATACACCTATGGTAAATCGTTGTGCTATTGAAGCTATAGACAAAATGCTTAGAGACATTAGTGATTGTAACTTGTCTTTTGGTGGAAAAGTGATCGTTCTTGGAAGAGATTTTCAACGAGGTTTACCAGTTGTACCGAAAGGAAAAAAAAAGACATAATGAAAGCTAGCCTAGTTTTCTCACATTTATAGCCTTTATATGTATATCTACCTTTCTAGGAAGTTTTCTTGAATACTTTGACATAAAACGGTATTCCATTTTATAAATTGAAACTTAAGGTAAATTGTCATGTAATATTGTTGCAGAATATAAATCCTTCCCAAGGGTTATGCAATGGAACACGCCTTACTTGTCGAAAACTTGAGAGAAGCGTTATTCTTGTTGAAATCACAACCGGTGAATATCGTGGAAAACAAGTTTTCATACCAATGATCCCTTTTATACCTTTTAAAATTGATCCAATCACAATTCCATTTAAAATGACTCAATTTCCAATTATGTCGTATTTTGCAATGACAATAAATAAAACCCATGATCAAATACTTGATTTTGTTGGTTTGTATCTTCTAAAACCAGTGTTCTATCATGGTCAATTATAAGTAACATTACCCAGAGCAAAAAAGGTAAATCTCTAAAAGTTCTAATGAAACCATTGAACATAGATAATTCGCACAACTCATGTACTAAAATTTTGTGTACAAGGAAATTCTTTTGTTTATACATTCATAGAACTATAACCTCCTCATAGGCATATTTTATGATCTTTGAAAAATTATTACAATTTGTTGCCATTCAGTGATTTCCTAACTTCTTTCGTTCATTTATAAAACAGTATTTTGATACACAGAAAAATTGTATTTCTCATTTTCTATATTTGCTATACATGTTATCGGAAATTCCATTATTGGGTTGTGTGCCCATAAAATGTAGTTTTGCTGATGTAAAAAATAACAATATTCTTATATTAAATAAAATAATTTTTTTATTATTATTGAGCATGCGAATTAAGGTGCCTATGATCACTTGTGATGATATAAGAATGGCACTTGTGTTGATAAATACAGTGCGACACAACTTATATTTTGATCATAAATAATTTGTTCACTATCAATGTATTAGGGTTGGCACCTTGTACCTGAAGATTGTAGTATTGTCCAATTCACTATTCGTATTTGTCCATATCACAAAAATAGTTAAAGGTGGCACTAGTACACTTGGAGTGTAGTGTACGGACCACGTGCCGAGTTTAATTCAATAGCATGACCGTGCGAAGAATTAAATTTCACTTAACCGCTGTGTATTTCATCCAAATCCCTTGACAAAGATATGTATATCTTTTCATGATTTTAATGGTTCTTTGATTCATCAATGTGTAGGATCAATTTGATTGATCAAATATCTCGATAAGTTGGGAACTTAAGAATGAACGAAGTAGAGAACATAAATTCGTATCGGGAACTGTCGTCCTAAAAAATGGGTAGAGTGAATACTTAAATATTTTCTGTTGAACGGTTAAAATCTGAAATCAGTGTTTAGCGGCTAAATATCGACATCGATGATTTGTTCACAAGACCGTTGAGGAAAATAGTACTTAAGTTAGTGAGAATAATAAAAAGGGCAAAATGGTCATTTATACTCATACCTAATTATCGAATTTCGGACGGGGATAAAATATATATACACCACGTAAGAGGAAAGTGTTATAGATTTATTGGTTTTGTGATCTTATATATTCCGAGGGTTCAGTGTTTTTCCTTTAGTGCAAAAAGTAAAGACTAATAATTAGATTTGGTGGTCCATGATCAACTAGAAATCTAATTATTGGAGATTGGAGAATATATGTCCAATCAGGTCCCTGTGGTAGCTCTATAAAGTATTTGAACTTAATTACGGTAATTATAATAGTTTTGGACTTAATTGTAATTACAATGAAGTTTTGTACTTGTAATTATTATAAAAGATGTAAACTTAATTATAATTGTAATTGAAGTTCTAGGACTACACATGTAATTAAATGTAAATTAATTGGATTTGGACTTTAATTAAAACTCCTACTTGTATTTTAATTAAGACTCCTATTTGGTATTGAAATTATTATTCTATATGGACTGGAATATGTTTCTCTATAAATAGAAATTAGATAGACATGAAAATCCTACAAAAATCATAATACATAATTCCATAGTATTCAGATTTGGAGAAAGAGAAAAAGTGAAAAAAATTATATTTTCTTATTGTCCAATCCAAGAATTAGTTTCTTGATTCAATTAAAATAAGGTGTCCACCCACATGTGTAGTCTTGACTTTGGAGAATACCATAGAAAACTTGGAGGTTTGAAGCGTCTAGTTCTTGCAAATAAAAGCTAGAAGCTCGTGATCCAAAAAACTAAAAGTTCGTGATCCAGATCTAGTTTTAGAATTGATCATCGAATTTAGGTAAAATTTTGAATCCCTAATTCTTGATACGATACACATGTGAACAACTAAAGGATTTTATTTATTGAATTAAAGAAATTTTTTAAGTTTTGGATAATTTCGCTTTCGCATTTCAACAATTGGTATCAGAGCGATTTAGATCGTTCACGTGTTTGTTATTTATAAATCTTGATTGCTTGTTCTAGTCAAGTGATGTCTAGGAATATTTTATTATGTGATGATTGAATGATTTTATATTGTGATCCATTATTTGTGGCCAATTCTTGTTGTAATTCATTATTTCGAATCTGTAACAAGATAGGTGAATTACGACTCCATCGTCTTGATTTAATTTTCTATTCAATTATATTCAAACTTGTGAGCATAGAGGACATAGGAATTATGTAATTCTTGTAATTGTTGAATCCTAAAAATTGATTGAAGATTGAAGACCTAGAAGACATGATGAAAAAATTCAAGAAATTACAATTAAAAAAAATGTCTGCGTAGCATAATTCTACCTGTGGTAGACAGATTCTGCTTGGGTGGCGAACTCTACCTTTGTAGCATAATTCTGCTTGGCCAGTCGCCTGCGTGACACCAGTTGAATTCAGGTTGACTTTTGGTCCATGTTCTTTTTGCGTATCAGGTCAGATCTGGATAAGTCAAATTCGAAATTAATTAATTTTTTTCCAAGTACGATAGTAGAGTCCTATTGTTGTTTGGATTGCTGTTGTTGAACTCTTGGAG
>CAIGRN010123258.1:0-10736 GCA_903798345.1 Fraxinus anomala | reverse complement strand
AATAACAAGATACGGATATCGTTATTATAGATAGACCATCACGTGTGGCATTTTTACTTGTGAAGTAAGTAGCTGATCTCACAAGCTAAAATGCGGTGACACTTGAATGAACACGTTGATGTTTTGTTATAGAACAAAATATTGGAGACTCGCCGAGAGATTCCATATGGATAACTATCTGAGTGTTAGTCGGACAAATGTTGGACACCTGAATCATAAAAAAAAAAAAAAAAATAGATAACGCATTGGATGAAAAAAAAGTTTATTTCAATATTGTTTTCATAGAGGCAAAATTTGGCAACCGATAGTAATGAGGTTTTTTTTTCTAGTTCTAAGCTCTTTAACATTCAAAAGCTTGATAATAGCAGGTGCAAAGGGCAAGAGCAGACCCTGGGATATCAGTACAAATTCCATATGTATTATTGTATTGACAATATTTGATGACACGCTTCTCATTACAACACTATCTTGTTGTGAAACAAACAAAATACTAGAATCGCTCTGATACCACTTGTTGTGTTAATTATGTCCAGAATTTCTAATACCAATTGTTGGGAATTCAAAAATCACGTATCGCTCGATATCATTTGATATAAAATCAACCATCGGATTGAGATGTTGAAGTTATATGGTATAATAATGAAATATTTGATCACAAGCAAAAGAATAAAAGAAGACAAGAAAATATGATAGAGAAATTAGGAGATTTTATTGTATCACAAATAATGAAGAAGAATACAATTGATTCTAAAGTTCTAGTAATATCATTTCTCACACTTTAAAGTTATATAGAAGAGCCAAATATATAGGGAACATGTAAGGGATGTCCAAACCCTTCTAGCAGGGTTGTTGATGAAATAGAATACCAAAAAATTAAGTCCAATATAAATTTCAACTCCCAATGGGCTTTCAAAATAGAACTTCAATTTGATATGGTTCGATTAGAATTCTTCAATTACTTCAATAAGGAATTCGTGTCACACTCAAATTCTAACAATCTCCACCTTGATACGAATTCCACTGCAACGAAGAAAGCTCCAAAATATTTTCCACTTGTAGAAGAAAATCCGTCTGCAAGGAATGAATCGACTCTTCAACAATAACCAAAATTGATTTCTCCAATCAACACAAAATACTCTACCTCTTCCAATGAATCCAAGCACTACTTTGCAGAATTATCTCAAATTCTCAAAAAATCATAATGATTTTAAAATTCACCAAATTGGGCGGTAACACACCCCAAAGCAAAATCAAACCCAAATATTTTTATAGAAAGCTCATTGTTAGAGTGTACACCTTCTACTACAGTGAAAGCATACTCAACAAAATCAGCATTCACATACCTTTTACCACTGGGTCCGTCCCTAGCAATTGAATACAATGGCACCGTAGGTGATGGTGGCAAAACGACATTATCCATATCTTCTGAACTCCACTGAACAGTACTCTTCAAATCCGACTATTTACGAGCTCCTAAAGGTATTTTACAAAACTGAATGTCCACCACGGTACTGAACCTGTGCCGATTGACTCTTCTAGATTCTNATACAATGGCATCGTAGGTGATGGTGACAAAGTAGTATTATCCATATCCCTTGAACTCCATTGAGTAGTATTTTTCATACCATTTACGAGTTCCTAAAAGTATTGTACCAAACTGAATGTCCACTACGGTACTGAACATGTGCTGATTGACTCTTCTAGATTCTGCACGACCCTGCAAGATGTATAATTGAGACCTCTTCTTTTCCTCCAATACAACATGAGCACACTTACAAACCTTCAAAGCTCCACCTTCACCAAAAAACTCATAACCCTTTGAATAAAGGATAAACAACGAGATGAGATTCTTCTTCAAATTCGGAACATGTCAAACCTGGCCAAGTATTCTAACTGTCCCATCCAATAGCTTCAATCTGACCGTACCAATCACAACAACCCGACAAGGTATGTTGTCTTACATAACTACGACACATTTGGAAACGATTTCATATGTAATAACCAAGTCTTTATTAGGACACATATGAAACATACACGCTGAATCCAAAATCTAATCCTCCTCTGGTTTAGACTCGATGTCAGAAATAGCCAAGAGATTTCTCTACGAGGTCTGCTTCATCTGAAGTCTCTGATTGCTTGCCATATCGACTTGCAGCCAACCTTTCTTTATTCTGCAATTCGTAGCATTCCTTCTTCAAGTGCCCATTCTTCTTACAGAAGTTACAAATCTGATAACTGAACTTAGACTTCGATCTGCTCCTTTCAGAACCATCATGAGTAACAAGGCATTTTCCATCTCTGACATCTGAAACCAGATGTTTCATCTTCTCTTTTGAAAATAAAGCATCATACACCTCCTTTATGGTGAGAGTATCACGACTATACAAGATCGTGTCTCTAATTGAAGAAAACGAAGTGGACAATGAACACAATAGGATCAAGGCCAAATCTTCTTCATCATACTTTACTTTCAAAGTTTTCAAATTAACGACGATCTCTTTAAATACAGTCAGATGATCTTTCAATGATCCTCATTCTGCCATTCGATGAGAGTATAAACGTTGCTTAAGATGCAACTTGCTTATCAGACTTTTAGTCATGCACAATTGCTTCAACTTCAACCATAAAGTAGCTGTTGAATCCTCCTTCAAAACATCATGAAGAATGGTATTCGATAGATGAAGATTAATGTGAGAAATTGCATTCTTATCCTTCCTTAATTTCTCCTCCGCGGTCAAAGTTACAGGCATCTTGTCAATTCCCAACAACGCATCATCCAAATCCAGTTGTGCGAATACTGCACGCATCTTGACCTGCCATAGTGAGAATTTAGTACTTCGATTCAAAAGCGAAATATCATACTTCATGGAAGCCACCACGAACAAAAAATTCGAACAAATCAAACCCCGTGCTCTTGCGAAATTGCTGAACATAGGCTCTGATACTACTTGTTGTGAAAATAAACAAGATACCAGAATCGATGTGATACCAATTGTTGAAAATTCAAGAATCACATATCGTTCGAAACCACTTGATATGAAACCAATCACTGGATAAGATGTTGAAATTATATGGTACAATAATAAAGTATTTGATCACAAGTAAAAGAATAAAAGAAGACAAGAAATTATGTTAGAGGAATTATGAGATTATATTGCACCACAAATAATGGAGAAAAATACAATTGATTCTAAAGTTTTAGCAATCTCTTTTCTCACACTTTAAAGTTGTATAGAAGAGCGTAATATTTATAGGGAATATGTAGGGGATGTCTAAACCCTTCAAGTAGAGTTGTTGATGAAATATGATACCAAAAAATCGAGTAAAAAAATTTAAATTCACAATGAGCTTCCAAAATAGAACTTCAAATTGACATAAGACTCCAATAGCAGTCTGAACTGAATTTTTCTTGACGTACACTTCAATTAGAATTCTTCAATTAATTCAATAAGAAATTCGGATCACACCTAAATTCTAACCCTCTGTACAGCATTTGCGGCTGCACAACCGAGTTGACCAGAGCACTGCGCGTCTTCTGATGTTGCAACTATATCGCCATTTGCAATAATCATCAAAATTCATCAATACCGTTCATATAATAGTTCGAAAATACTATTTATGTATGTAAAAATAAGTATTGCTTGAAGCTAAGACTAGGACAAGGAGAATGAAAAGGGCTCGAGAGAGGATGGCTATCCATCTATGTGCCTTGGTTGCCAGACTATCGAAGTAATAGACTATTGAAATGTGATGAGTTGTTTATCGAGAGAGAGATTTATAATGCATTGGCATGCAAATGAGGAGTTTTTGTGAGATTTTTTTTACTGCAAGAAGGATTGTATTTAGTTTGCTTATTATTTCAAGAGAGATTTTTCTTTACTATAAATCAAAGGAAAGGGATTTCATAAAAAAAGAAAAGAAAAATATTTTTCCTATATCTCTGTCTTTATTTTCCTTTATGTGGTATTGGAGTCCCGAATTCAAACCATTTTTATTTTTAACATTCCATTACTTCATAAAATTGGTCAATTATGTTATTTTACCTAATAAAAACAGCGTAAAAAATATTTGAAAACCTCTATCCCAACCTGCCAATTCACAGATTGGTCCACCATATGAACGAGCTATGTCAAGCTATAATCCCCGAGGCCAAGGGCAACCCAATTGTTTCGATATTTTAAAAAAATAAAAATAAAAATTGAAAGCTATGATTAAATCAAAAGAATTTATGAGCTTTCTTTTAGTTCTTGACCCAATGACTCTTTGTTTCTAAATTTTAATGTGGGTTTTTGCTTTTTAAACAATGAGCTATTTTAGCTATAAATGTTAGAAACTAAAGAGAAAAGAGAATAATGGAAGAAGTCAATGGACCCTTTTTTTTGTATTTTATTAAGAACCAAAATCTCATATTTATAAGAAAGAATTAAAGATACAATGGTAATAAAAATTAGCCCGCATAGATATAATTGTCATTCACTAATAATAATATTATTTACAACACTTCCCTTGAATCACACATTACAAAATATGTCTCGTTAAACCTTGTCGAGAAAATCTAATAGGATAAAACTTAAGCTAGAGTAAAATAGTACAGCTGCTCCCTTTTATTTCAATTCTTGTATTAATTCATCATTGTCTTCCATGTCAATGTTTTCAATATTGCAATTTTTTGTGAAATACATCTCATATTGTCTTGTATAGTTTTCAAATAATACCGTCTTCATATGAGAAATTTTATCAATCTTGGATGACTATAATAACATAATGATTCGAAAAATAGCTCTTGTTCACCTCTTTATGAGTTTCATACATATCTGAGTATTATTCTGAAGGTAAATATCTTGTTTGTTATGGATATTCATTATAAAAAAGAATGTCTCGTTAAAACCTTATTAAGAAGAATTCTGAAGGAAAATCCTAATAAAGGAAAAATAGTATATTATTCTTTTGAGTATACTACAAAATTGTTTCATTAAAAACCATACCAGAAAAATTCAATAGGACAAAATCTTGGTCAAAAGAAAAAGAGTTCAACGCGTATTTACTCCCTCTCGTGATAATATCACTTGAATTATATGCTTCAAGCATAAAATCCTTCAAATATAGTATTAAAATTATATAAGATAAGTTGGTTATAATCACATTTATTATATACATACATGTATTGTCAGACTAATAAAATAGAGACTTGTGATTATCCACCACATGATAATTTATCTATTTATACAAGTCGTGAAATTCATTATGTAAAGAGTCGTGCATTTCATATTACGACTTTACTTTTTTATTTTCGTTTCGTATAAGTATACATATTTAGGTGTTCAGACTAATCTAGAAACTTCAGATTTTTCTAGTAAATTCAATTTTGCTAGAATTGCGTCCTTTTATTTGGCCAATCATTACTTCTATCGATATATTTCGATGCATTTATTTCAATTCCTCGCTATATGATGTAGTATATCATGTGCAAAATTATTGCCGACAAATTTTTCTTTTTCGATTCTATTCTTTTCTAATAATGACATAAATTATTGATATATCTTAATTTTTAACATATCAGGTACCTAAGCATTTTCTGAATTTTACATTTTGTTATGTCTATATACTTTCCAAAAGTACACGTCTCCTAAATGGGATCACCTTAGCTAATTGCACCATTTTTATTTGGAGATTTTTATATTAGATCGAATATCATTGCACTTTAGAAGTACCATAAATTTATCAAAAATAATATTAACTAATTCTCCCCAAGACGTTAATTCAAGTTGGAGTATTTAAAGTTGGTGTGTGAGATATTGTTGATCTTTTTGGTTAGTAAATATATCTAAATAAATTTATCAAGTTGGAGATGTTGTTAATCTTTTTTATTAGTAAATGTATCTAAATAAATTATCTTTTGAACTTTTGGTTCGATTTATCTTTTGAGATGATTTAAATAATGATGCATTTTTACATTATTTCTAACTTCTTAATTCATCCCCTTAATGTTGAGAGAATTATCTAGTCGAATTGATAATCAGCAAACCTCTTTATAAAATATCATCATTTAAGTCTTGAGTTATTGTATAAGAGTTTAAACTACTTATTCATTCTCGGCATTCTTTACTTTCCATCGTAGTGCATTGTCGTGGATCAATTTTACATATACTGCACTATCAAAATAATTAGATGAAATAATTAGAATCTGATCATAAGCCAATTATAATTGAAAAATTATGATGTCTGCATGATGCGTAATAGCATTCCCTAGATAGAAAATGAGAAGTATTTTATTCTCAATTAAATTAATTGCAGTTATTTAACAAACAATAGTATTAATACATATATTGGCATCCCACTAACACTTATTAAAATGTTGAGATTTCGGATCACTGATATTAACAAGACATACCGTCTTCATTGTATAATTTGAAAATTTTGCTCATAATTTAAAATTTGAGCATTAATTTCACAAACTTCATGTTGCAAACAACATGCAATCATCTAGTATATATATCAAATATATTAGATATAAATAATATTGAGATGATCAATATGAAAGATGATGGGGGTATCATTTGATCACCCTGATTAATTTTTAGATACATAGGGAATTCAATCTATATTTTATCTAGTGATGATCAATTTTCAATAAAGAGAACTAATATTATATATATGAATTCATTGGATTGAATAATCTTCAAGTTCTTTGTTGAATGTCTATTAAAATTTTTAATTTTGTATCATTATTGACTAGTGATGGTCCAACTAGTCACACCAAACAATAATACATTAAATAATTAAACGTTTGGTTCAATATAGTGATTATTTCAATTGTGTCACACATTTTAGAAACTTAATACGTTTTTCTTTAATTTAGTAGGAAATAAATTACTATGAATAGTAAAATTTTATTCTCTTACATTAACGTATTATTGATTCTTCTATAGTATCAAAGCAATATTATTATGAAATATGAGCAATATTTTTCAGGAATATTAATACATTCAAATTAATGATAATATTATTCTAAAATATTAATATGTATAAATTTTTGCTTTTTCGAGAACACAATACGATATTCTTCAAGAATACTAATATGTATTATTTGCTTCTTTTGGAGCAATATATCAATATTTTTTGGAATATTGAAATTGTAACGACATGCTCTTCAGGAACAAATAATTCTTTCTGGAACATTTATATAAGGCGTGTTGTTTTTCTTTTAGAACATCAACATCATATTCATTTAGCACAAATATAATTTCTAGTTGTGCTTCTTGAGGAATACAAGTTAAACCAAAATATTTACCTAATCTTAAAATTCACAAATTTAATATATAATAGAAATAGAAAGACTTTTAAAAAATATACTTACTTGGATTTGAATGCTTTAGAAAGCCTTGAATAGTTGACAAATTTCATATTCTTCAAATCTAAATATAAATTTTATTTTTTTATAATAGTACTTAAAAATTTTCTTTCGTCTTACAGATGAACTGTTAAATTTTGATAGGAACTGAAACACGATGAATTTTCAACATCTTGTCCAAATTTTATGATGATTGAACCATGAAATGCTGAGATATCAACATTCTTATCACAACTTTGCAAATTGTCTAGATTCTGTAATTTTTTTATTTTTTTATTTTTTTCCACTGTTGATTCAGAAATAATAATACAATCATTCCATAGCATATAAAGTCAATATGGGGTCAATGAACTTTGAGTTCGTGATAATGTTTGATTCAATTGTTTTTATGAATGTGTAGTGCATGCAAGAATGGAGTGTTGATAGTTTTTTTTTATCTACTTGTGGCCAGATACAAATGACATTATGCAAAGATATTCTATATTATTCTCTTGCATCTTCTGAATGTGATATCAATTATCCCGAATATCTTTAAAACTAAACATATTTCAAAAGAAATTCACTTTAATAAAGTGCATCGTTAATGTAAAATTTTGTATTATTTGATAAGATAATAAAAACTCTTTACGAATTTTCAACAATATTCGATGTATCTAATATCGTATTAACATTATTTTCTGCTAATGTTAAGTCCAGAAAATACTTTTTGTGTCGAAAAATTGTATGTGTGTTGCATTATGATTAAATATTGTATAATCATAAAATAACTGATCGAGTAGTCAAAATAATCACTGTCAACATAATATGTGCTACATGTTTTCCTTCAAAAATAAATATTAATTTATAAATTACACATATTTTCAAGATATATGCTATTTTAAGAGCATTTTGTATTTTACTTTTGCTTCTTTAAGAGCAATATGTCAATAATCTTTTGAAATATTGGAATTTTAATATCATGGAGCAATAACATAATTTATGTTATATTTTATTTAATTATGCTCTTTGGGAGCAAAGTAAAATATAACTAGAACATTAATATATTTATACGTATCTAGAAGAATTGTTACGTAAAGAAATAGAGTAATTTAATTCGTGCTTTTACTCAGAAATTGATCAATATTCTTTTGAAATATTGAAATTGTAATATCACACTCTTCTAGCGCAATTAATATTCTTTTAGAATATTAACAATGTTGTGCTACATCATGAGAACTAATAAAGTATTATTTAGAAACATTAACACTTTAAGAGTATGTTTTATAGTAGAGTATTAATTATGTACAGAATCGTGCTTCTTCAAGGGCAACAACATGATATATTATCAATTTAAAATTTACAATAAAACCTCCAAAGTTATTTAATGAGGTTAAAAGAATATTAATTACTATATATGTATTAAGAAAAAAAATCTTCATATACGCACAAGGCAGGATTAAAATCTCCAAACATGCATGAATATGTTATTAAAGGCAATAAAATTTCCAAACAAGTATTAAAGGCAGAATAAATATATTATAGAATCAAAAGGCAAAATTAATATGTGCTGAATTGCATACATGAATTAATTGCATCGGAAGCATGTGTGTATTCGTTGTACAAATAGTATTATATATGTGAAGTCAAAAGCATTGATGGCGGCACAAATTGATACACCTAAATTCATTACAACATAATTAGCCCTTGTTTGGTCCCATTGATTTATAATACATTTTTCTTTATTTCCTTTTTTTAATCACACGTTTTTCAATAAAATAGTGTTACACATAAATTAAAAAAAAAATCATTCTTTTACAATTACACATTTTTCAAAAATTATTATTCCAAAAATTATAACATTGAATAATGGAGGCCAAACGGGTTTGTATAAGGCACAAATCCGCGTATCAAATGTAATAATTACAAAATTGATAGATGTCAATTGTAAATAAGGTGTGTAGACAGCCTCGAGATTCGTGAATTTATGAATTGGACGCATGAATAATTAGATATGATTTTTGCTCAATTACATAAACTAATTAAAGACATGAGAATTGATAAAAAAAAAAAAAAAAAAAAAAAAATCCCACGTCACCAAATTAATTTTGGTACACTTGACAAATGATTATGCTTAAAAAAATATTACCTTCTAACTATTTATTTTGATTTTGAGATACTTGTATTGATAACGTTTCATAAACTAGAGACAAGAATTGAAGAAGTTAATAGACTTTTTTTGTGTTTTATTAAGAATCAAAGTCTCATATTTATAAAGAAAATTTAGGGATACAATGATAATAAAAAATAGATTTGTAAAGGGTATAATTATTATTCACTAATAATCATATTATTTAAAACAATAAATACTTATTTCTCTTCCACAATTTTGACACAATCTCCTATTTTTGACCCAATATTGTTTTCATTTCCTTTTCAATTGTGGCTTCATTTTTATCGAATTAAATTTCAAAATTATTTTAAAAAAAAAAAAGACTGAGTGGATTGGCCTGGCCCACATTATTGTCAAATTTGTGAACTAGTCATGTCCTTGGATTTGGAAGCAGTTTGACCTAATAGCTAACCTAAACCATATTTTTAAGCGAGCCAATTCAAACCCACAACCATCCTAAATTGTGTCTGATTACAGGTAGGTCGGTCAACCCATATTTCAATTATGTACTTGCTAAGTGATTGTTTGGGAGGAATTATAACTTGTCGAAATTATAAATTGATTGCAAATATAAATTGTATTTTCTGCATCGTCATCTACGACAAAGATCGAACATACAAATAATAATAACAAATTGCACATAAATAAAGTCGGTGTCTTTTCAAAATTTGATATCTAAATTATCCATTTTCTAGTGGGTACAAGAACATTAGCAGTCACAAAGGGATAGAAAAGTTCCCGGTATCTCGTTACAATATCCTTATGCGTCAGGGTATTGTCTAAATTGGTTGACACAGTTTTGATTGCAACCCCCGCTGCATTCTCCCAGCAGACTAGTTTGGCATTGCAACTTTCTTGCTCCAATTTCTCTTGCCACAGTCGACACTATGTTGCTAGACGAGTGTTGTACACTAAAAACAGTATTAATTGGAGACAAGACGAGGACGACGGTGAGGACGAGGATGAGGACGAGGATGCAAGAGTTTGGAGAGAGGATAGACATGTTTATGTGACTAGGAGAAATGAAGTATTGAGTGTGAGGAATTAATAGCTATTTGTTGACATTTTTTTCATTACCATTATGATTAGATTTTGTTTCGCGTATGGGTCGCTAACAATTAAAAGAAGGTTCAGACGATTGTGTAAGGAACAAACCTCTTGAGACAAAGTCCCAACGAGAGGTACTTTAGTTATGAAGATTACAAGTTGCAAGAAGCAAAACGCCTCCAAGGGGCA